>PVJH01031911.1:0-23247 GCA_004026705.1 Nesogale talazaci
GGCACACGTGGGCAAGTTCTGGGTGAGCTCAGTGGGGGAAGCACTCTGCCAAGAGGAGTTCCATGTCCATGTCCCTGTCCTGTTCCCTTATAAGGACAAGTGGCCGAGGCCACTGGCTCAGGTCGCAATGGGGATGTCCTGAGGCCAGAGAGGGGAAGGGATGACCTCACAGTCACACCGCAGTTAGATATCACACCTGAAACCAGAGTCCTCTGGGAGCCGAATAACCATGAGCCCCTCCCCAAGACTGGGCCTTCCAAGCCGCGACCTAGCCTGCAAGGAGCAGGCGCACCAGAGGGCGGCCTCCACCCGCCGGGGCCCCAGCCAGGGAAGGGAACGAACCAAGCAGGTCTTCAGGGAGCCCAGTGAGCAGGTGCAATGGGCTACGCTCTGGTTTGCCAACCGTAAGGTCAGTGGTTTGAACCCACCAGGCAGCCTGTGGGAGAAAGACGAGTCTGTCTCCTCATGTAACGATTTAAAGTCTCAAGACCCCGCACAGAGGCAGCTCTACCCTGCCCTGCAGATTCTCTACGAGTCGGACGTGACTCAGTGGAAGCCAGTATAGAGTGAGTTTTAAAACGAGCAGCTTCTCTTCGACCAGTGGGCTGAAGCCACTCAGATATGTGGCCCAGGGTCTCTACTCTCTGCAGAGACGGCGGGCATTCCAGTTGTTCTGTAAAGATACCCATACTTAAAAAATATCCAACAACGAAGAACTCTGTTTTTACTAAGAGGCTAAGGTGCAGGTCAATCTCCACAAGTCTGTGGGCAGTGGGTAGCTGGAGGGCTGCCGTCAATGCGTCAGGTGATGGAGGGCTGGCGTGGCTACCAGGACCCTGGGTGAAGGCAGCCCACCCATTCTGGAATGCCAGCCTGACCACTGGGGCGCTCTGTGACCTTGGACGGTTCAGAAACTGCCCCTCTGAACTGGTGTGCACTCTGCTCCGTGTTTGGGTCCTTGGGGGTTCACAGAGATGGGGTCGCAGCCCGACTCTGAGGGGCCCTGTTGGTGCCGGGGTAGCATTGTGTACGGTGGGGGTTTCGGGGGCGAACAAGAAACTCCAGGTTCCAACGCTAGCCCCTGCCACCTGCACTCACGCACTGTCACTCCCATCCACACCATGCTGCCTCACGGGCACCCCACAGGACAGGGCGGGCCTGCGGGCATCCCAGACTGTCCCTTTACAGGTGTAGAAAGCCTCCATTTTGCCTGGCGCAGTGGCTTGTGGTTTCAAACTGCTGACCTGGTGGTAACAGCGCAGCACAGAACCACTAACCCCCAGGGCGCCTTCCGCACCTGCTGCACACCTCCGAACAGTGATTGCCTGCCGAGGGTGTGTGATCGATTGATCTCCCGGAATAGACGGCCTGGCCTCTGAGGAGCCTCAAACCCCCGACCTTGTGGTGAGCAACCAAGCGCATCAACTACACCACCTAGTGCATGCCGGGTGCCTACCTGGAGGCAGCAGACCAATGTCCTCATCCCTCCTTCCCACCTGACAGCCTCCCTGGCCTCGGTTGGCAGAGTTCTGCCATGCCCGGGGGCATGGGTGCTGGCCACCGGGCGGCAGTCCTGGGAGACGACCCCAGCTTCAGCTCTGGGGCCAAGGTCATGCTAGTCATTTCCAGAAAGCCTCTGGTGGGTGTGAGACATGGGAGCGTGGGAGCCTGGGGTCCAGGAGGCCAAGGGCAGAAGCTATTTCTGGCGCATCTCAACACAGGCTGGCCTCACCTTTGCCTATATAAGGCTGGCCTGGCCCCGAGGCCCACGTGTTTGCCAGGGGCTTCTGATTCATCAAACAGAGAGCCGCTGGGCTGAGGGTGGGGGTGGGGTGGGCGTTTCTGAGTGTAGGATTCAGAGACATAAGACCTGGAAGAAGAGGAAGTGGTGAGTGGGGCCGGAAGATCCAGTCACCAAGGTAGGCTCAGGCCCATCTGCCCTATCATGGAGGTGGCCAGACTTGGCCGCTCACTCCAGAGTCGCCTGTGTGGCCCCTGCAGAGGGACCTGGGGGCAGCAGGGGTCACCTACTGGGCTGCCAGCCACAGGTCACCAGGCACTGCTCAGTGGGAGAAAGACAAGGCTTTCTGCTCCCATCAAGATTCACAGCTTCAGAAACCCATAGCTCTACGGTGTCCTGTAGGGTCCCTGTTCATTTGGGTCCCTTGCTTGATGCAAGCTGGGCAGGCGCGCTTACTCCTCCATTCACCCTGGGATCAGAATGCCAGGCCCTTCGAATGTTGAATGGAAACCCAAACCCATGGCCTTCCATTCTATTCTAATTCCATTCACAGTGTGGCAGTCATGTGCTTATGTTAATTTCATGATTAAGATGTAGGGGTGGAGTCTGGCCTGTTAATCTGGAGATAGCCATTGAGTAGCCAATGAGACCTCCATGTGAGCACGGCTTTCTCCTGAGACTTCTGGGAAATCTCACGATATTTCCCTCATGAAGATGAGAAGCTATCTTCCCCAGTTGTCGGGAGTTAGTCTTAGAGAGATGATTAATCATGGACAAGACAAGATGACAGCGTCTGAGGACTCAGAGAAGCCACATGGCTTGACCCTATGGAGCAAGACCTCTGAAGCTGGAGAGGCCACATAGAGATGCCTGCCAGCAACGAGTTGTTTCTGCCACCACTGGATGTTATTGATGGACCCTGGGCCCTGGAAGTGAGGAGCCATGGGGAGACCCCTGCCAGCGCCGGGATTCTGCACCCACTGACCTGTGACTTTGTGAGTCAGAAGGAGACATTATAGACTGGTATTGGCATATGGGCTAATATCAGACTTTGAACTGGACTGGGTTGGGATGCTTTCTCAGTGTTCCATTCCTTATAAACCCTTTCCTTATACCCATATGCGTGTCTATGAAATTTGTTCCTCTAGTCTACCTGACTGACACACGGCATCCCCCGTAGGGCAGAGTAGAACTGCTAGATCTCTCGTGGGAGAATTACCTCGGACCCGGCTTCTCGCGAGAAAGAGTTCACTCCGAAGCCCGGATTGTGACCCCAGTGAGGGTTATAAAGGCTAGAAGAGTCTCAGGTTTTCCACGGGCATCACAGGGCACCTCACCCTGCACGCGGACTCCTGAGGCTGGAGGTCGGCTGGAGAAGCAGAAGGCTCTGGAGTCTGGCTTTTCAGGTCCCCCGCTGGGAGGCGTGGTCGATGATCCTGGTCCATCCCATTGGCTGAATGGAATTCACCTGGCCTAGATGGGCCAATCCAAGTGTACCGCCCACCTAGGTGTACCACCCCTTCCTGGCCGGAAGCTCGAACCTCTGAGCATGCGCAATGGTCGCCCTAGGCCCCGTCGTACTTGCGAACTGCTCATGTGGGGTTCCCCAGGCTGCACATCGCTATGGGAGCAGACAGCCTCACCTTTCTCCCGAGGAGCTGCTGGTGGGCTCAAGCTGCTGCCATTCGGGCGAGAGCCCAAGTGTGGCTCCCTGTGCCAGCAGGGTGCCTTACTGTGGGTGATGGGAGCGGTTGCCTGGGGACGCGCAGGGGCCGCTACGATCTGCCACATCGTCGAGTGAACCTGACAGCAGCCATCGAGCAAGTGCGCAGTGTCCTGGCACACACACATACACACACGCACACGAGAAGTTCATTTTAATGCCATCTTTTATTCAACCCAGTAGCTCCCAACTATTATTCTCTCCGCATGTCCATACAGCCATGACGAAAGGGCTGGATGTGGCACTCAAGGTTGTGGATGACATCTGTCAGATCGGACAGCGCATCTCTGCTCGGGTCAGCCACATGCCAGGGGTGCTGTGGTCATGCCCAGCAAGGGGATGGTTGTCATTCTGGACCATTCCACTCTCCCAGCAACTTCTTCTGGGCAGTATTGCTCTTGGCCAGGTCCACTAGCATAGCTGGATCTTTTAGATCACACAGCTTTGGCGCCGTCGGTCCAAATGCATTCTGGGGCCTTCAGATAACAGCGTTCAATGAAGTGGGCCCGGTGAGGCAGTAAGGAGCGGTGGGGATTGCGGCAGATAGAGACATAAGGCTCTGAGGGAAACGCCTGCCCAAACACCACTCAGCTACCAACAGGTGCTGCCGGGTGAGAAGGAGGGGCCCTTGGTGCCAGGATCTTCCGATACTTTCCTGGGGGGGGGATCTGGAGATCCAGATTTGGTGCATGTGAAATTGCCTGAGTTTGAAAGATTAAGAGGACACCTTGCTCTCAAAACTCACAGTGTTCTCTCCCCCTTCTGCCAGGGTTCCCAGCTTTCCCTTGCAGTTTCCTTGCCCTCTGGCCAGAGCTTTGAAAAGAGTCCCCATATTACATTCTCCTCCTGTTCAACCAAACTAAACTCACTGCCAGGAAATCTATCCCAACACCCCACAGGCTGAGGCAGAACTTGCCCCCTGGGTTTTCATGGCTGCAGCTCTTTTGGGGGAACAGAAAGTTTCATCTTTGTCCCACAGAGTGGCTGGTGGTTTCGAACAGCCGACCCTGAGGTGCAGCAGCCCAACATGTAACTCACCCCTGTGATACACGCTCACCTCTCAGATGGGGACCCCAGAGCCTAGACCAGGAAGAGGAGGCTGGAGCGAGTCACCTGCACACGTGCACTTGGACATGCGTGTGTGGGGGGGTGGGGAGCTGGGAACCCTGAGACATCCGGCTGAGTGTCTGCACACTCCGAGGGCCAGCTCCAGCCAGCAGGAGGACACAGGACCTAGTCTGCACACAGGACCTAGAGGGCCAACTCCATCTTGGACTTCCTGGTCGCAGCGACACTCTCGGCAGTGACCTGGCCAGCCCACCTGGGTAATGCAAAGAAACCCAACCCATGCCAGGGAGTCGGCTCCAACTTCCAGTGACCCAAGAGAAGAGAGGGAGACGAGGGCTTTTGAGCCTGTGACTCTGTCTGGTGGCAGACACCTCCATTGTTCCCCTGCAGAGCTGCCACTGGGTGGGTTAGAACTGCCAACCTGCAGGCCACAGTCCAACACAGTCCGACAGCAGGCCACCTGCTGACCCACGGTGGTTCCCCCACTCTGTGTAGAGAACAGAACTGGTACTACCAATTTCAGAAATGTTGTCAAATAGGTGGCAGTGGGGTGGGGGTTGTTGCAGACAGCAAAGTGTCCCTTCTGACTCCCAGTCGTCCCAGACCCACATTTCTCATCCAAAGGATGCCAGTCACTCCCATCGCCTCCCACCCCCTCCACATAACCACAAGTACATCTGAAAGGGTGCCCCACCTCTGCCTGCTTCCCTCCTGTCCCCCAGGGAATAGGCTTCAGTGTCAGCCAAGGTGTCCCTTGGGGCCCTGCTTTCCAGGGAGGGAGATGTGCTACACAGAGGGGGCTTGTAACCTGCCAGGGCCCCAGATCAGCCTGCCCAGCCCTCTGCCTTCAGAGAAGCCCTTCTCTGTCCCTGCGGCCCCCTGTCCCAGAACTCCATCAGAGATTGTGATTTCAACCTGTTCCCCATAGACCTCTGCTGCCCACTCCTTCAGCTCTCCAACCGCGCCTCCTCCTCAGAGAGGCTCTCCCTGACCGTCCTGGGCCGAGTAGCTTCTGAGTCTGTTGGTTTCATCGGCCAGTCTTGTGTTCGCCACAGGCCGCTGTCATTTTGTGTTATTTGCTGACTTGCTGGTGAAGGCCCAGAGGTGCTGTCGGTGTGCGTTGGGCTGCTAACCACGAGGGCTTAAGTTCAAACCTGTCAGCTGCTCTGAGGGAGAATGATGGAGCTGCCTGCTCCCTGCACGTTTGACAGACAATGGGGTGGAAGGGCATTGGGTGAGCCCGGGTGTGCCCACGCGCTGTGACCTATGGGGCCTTCCGAGGCTGTGACCTTTGAGAAGCAGATGCTAGGGGACCCAAGCTCCCAGCTTCGGCATGGGTGGTGGAGGGCTTAACCAATGGCACCACCCAGGGACACTGAGCATGCACGTACCAGCTCCTAAGGAAGGCTGGTGGAATGAGTGGGTGAAAGGCCGAGTGCATGAAGAAATGGTGGCAGCACTTGTGGTTGTAGACACTGTGTTACCTCACCTTGATCGGTGTCTTCCTGCCTTCCTTTTCTTTTTTTTTTGTTGGCTCTTGACCCAGCGTGATGTCCACCCCCAGCCGCTGGTCCCTCCTGACCATATGCCCAAGGCACTTGATGGACGTCTCATCACCTGTGCTTCTAGGGGGCCAACCTTGATGGTGCAGGGCCCCCTGGGGTGTCTAGGCTATGGCTGCCATGGGAGCAGACCTCTAAGTCCTTCTGTGGAACTTCTGGTGGGTTTGAACCGGAGACCTTTCCATTAGCAGCTGAGCTGGTAAGCACTGTGGCCCCAGGCCCCTTCTCTTACGTCCAGAATACAAGCAACCCCTGGGCCGTGTGATTCATTGTTTATTTGGCAGCCTTTCAATCAGAAGCACGTGACATCACGGCCCATGTGGTCAAGGGCCCCTGCGGTTTTTCTCTTGGAAGGAACTTCCCTGTCCCCCAGCGGGCACCCCACCCCACTCCCACGGGCTGTGACTGGGTTTAGACAGGAAGTGCCTGCTGGGAGGGGCCACCCCCTCCCTTCCCACTCAGCCCGGGCCCCAACCTCTCTTCTACTCTCCTGCCTGCGCATCTCTGCTTTCGGGGGGTGGGGGGAAGCAGCCTGGATCTCCCGTGCCACGCCCAGAATGAGGGCTGGATCCTAGCGCTGCCTTCTGGTGGGCACTGCTGGCTGAACTTTGAGCTCGGGGGGGGGGGGGGGGGGGGGGGGGGGGGGGGGGGGGGGGAGTGGGTGTGAGGGGCCTGCGTCCTTGGCTGCGGCTTTGAGGGAGTGTCGATCCATTCATTCTGCAGACTCCTGCCAAGTGGCTTTTGGACCTGGTGCTGTTGGGGGCCGTGCTGCTGACCCAACCTCTAGCGAACCCGTGGGACAGAATAGAACTGCCCTCTGGGTCTCCTGGGCAGTGTTCCTTACAGAAGCCCATCTCCAGATCCTTCCTCCCTCAGAGCAGCTGGTGGGAATGGATGGCAGGCATTTGGGGCTGGCCCATGAGCTAACCGGCTAAGTAAGCACTGCCACTTGAGCTAGCCACTGCTACTGGGCACATGCTTCCAGGCCTCCAAGCAAACTCCCTGTCACCGAGTGGATTCCGACTTCCAGCAAGCCGGCAGGACCGGGTAGGACTGCCCCTGTGGGTTTCTGAGACTGCAAACCTTTATGAGAGTGGCCGGCCTCCCCTTCCTCCCTCTTTCCAGCCCCAAACTGCCCTACTCACTGGGGAACGTCAGACACCTGCTCTTAAACCTGCGAGGGCAGGCATGAGCCAGCACTCAGCCCTGCCCTCTGTAGAAGGAATCTCCTGAGCCCTTGCTTAAGGCTCCAATTTTGCTTCTGAATCAAGCGTGCTGCCAGATGGGGTCGGGGTGGGGAGGTCACATTCACCAGGGCCCAGGCGGGAGGGGCTGAGGGTCACCACCAAAGGGCAGGGCCCCGGTTGGAGCTGACCCCAGAGTTACAGCCAAATGGGATCAGATTAAACAGGCAAAGTCTAGAAAGCGTGGGGGGAGAAAGGTGGGGAGGTTCTAGAACTTTCCAGGCAGCTTCTGGCCCAGAGAGGCTGCCCAGAGCTTTTGCAGGGTCACCATGCTCTGGAAGTCACCCTGTCCCTTCCCGGTTCCCAGACGTGGAAAAATCTCTCTGGAGCAGAAGAGGTGCCAACCAAACAGGCTGTGCTGCCTTCCAGCTGCTGCCAGCCTGAAAACTGGGCTGGCATGGTCCCGTTGGACACGCCTCTCGAGAAAAGGGACTCCCAGGAACGGGTGGTCTCGTCAGAGGGTCACCTTGCTAGGGATGGAATGATGCCCCTCCGGATGTGTGTAGGACTTCCTGGCTCCTTGGCCTGCGGTTAATTAGACTCCCATTGGGAATGAGCTGTCACTGTGGGGGTGGCGAGGCAGGGTTAATAAATGTCAGGGTGTGTTTGGGGTCGACCCCCTTTAGAAGTGCTGCAGAGATTCAACAAGGCAGCAAGCAGCAGCTGAGACAAGGGCGAGAGGGGCCATGCCGCCTGACCGGGTGCAGGAGACGAAGGCCTTCCTCCTGAGCTGACAGTCAGCCAGCCAGCCTGGCCCTAAAACGGGTGTCCTAAGTTGGAGCCTGCCGCCTCCTAACCAGTGAAAAAACAAACACTAGTTTGGTACAGCACCCCTCTCCCCCACCTTGTGGTATCTCTGTGACAGCCACTGGATACCTAGGACACATCTACAATCATCAGTCAGGGGCTACTGTTTAGCTGCGCGCACCCGAGGGGGTAGAGGGTCACCCCCATGGGACAAGAGAGGTGGCATTCACGATTTTCTGCACTTGGGCACTCTTGCCACCGGGTCACATAAGAGGTGGGAGATAAAGGAGTTTGTCCCTCCCGCAGCAGAGCCAGGAGATAGCTAGGCCCTGACACACACTAGGGCGAAAGAGAAGGAGGTTTAGAAGAGGAGCCCGAGGGCCCGAGTGGACCACTGGAGGTTGCCCTTGCTTTCTGCGTACTGGATCGCAGAAAAGGATTGCGTGGTGGTCCCATGGGGTCCTTAGCAGCGGGTGTGGGTGGCAGCCCTCTGGGAGGGCCCAACCCAAAGGGAAGTGCCATGTGGGGTGTCAGAGACGCCGCAGTGTGCCATTGGTCCAGGTGGGTGGCGTCTCTGTGCTGTTGGCTAAGTGGATGTTGGCCCAGGCTGGGAAGGTGCCCAGCTGGAAGATGGTCTGGGCCCAGGTATTTATGGCCAAGTTGAGCAGCAGGACGCCCATCAAGTTCATGAAGAATCCCGTCCGTACCTGGAATAGAGGCCAGAGTGAAAGAGGGGTGCCCTGGGTCCAGTGCAGAGCCATGCTCTGGGGTTAGGCAGGGACCTGTTAGCGCTGCGATGGGAGCTGGGCAGCGTTCCCGAAGTCATGGGGGTCTGGCACGCCCTGCCTGCCGAGCCCACCTGTTGCTGGGGCCACTGAGCCTGTCTTGACTCACGCGTCCCCCCTGCCCCTGGCCTTTTCTTGGGCTCTGACTACTGGGCGCACTCACTCATGCCGTAGATGGGCCCCTGACTCATCATGGCCTGGAGGGGCTAAGTATACCTGTCCCTGTGTATCCCCGAGTTGAAAGGCCTCTCTCTTTCTCCTGTGGAGCCTCTGGTGGTTTCAAACTGCTGACCCACAGTTAGCAGCCCGATACGTAACTACTGTGCTAACCATAGTGGGTGGCTCCACTGGTCCCTTTCACTGGCACTCAGCTTGTCACCCCCCAGGGAGGGAAGGAAGCGGCCACCCCTAGGGCAGAGGGCTCTGGAACTCCAGTCTCTCTCCCCTTCGACATCTTTCCACATCTCCCAGCAAGTCTCTGGGTCACCACCAGGATTGCTACCCCTGAAGATCCCCCCCGCCAGCCCACTCCCCTACCAGGAGCCCACCCTTCCCAGGAGCCCAGCCCCCTCCAGGAGCCTACCCTCTAAGAGCCCTCCCCCCCACCAGGATCTCATCCCAGCCCATCCTCCCTCAGGAGCCCGCCCACCCCTAGGGCTCAGCCTCACCATGTCTTTGACCAGTAAATGTCCCGAGGCGAAGGCAATGGAGTTGGGGGGCGTGGAGACTGGGAGCATGAAGGCGTAGGAACAGCCCACGGTGCCGGGAATCATCACGTACAGGGGGTTCACTCGCAGGCGGAGGGCCTGGAGGGAGGAGGGGGGGAGGCGTCCACACACACCGGGTCACAGAGACCAGGAGATGGGTAGGGACATTGACATAGAGACAGGAAGAGGGGCTGGGAGCACCCAGGGCAAGGGAGAAAGGCCAGTTTGGAGAGACAGGCATCCCGCCAGAAATGGAGGGGCCTGGTTGGGAAGCGGAGGAGCAGAAAAAGATGGCAGGAGTGTCCCCAGGCAACACCTGGCATCGCCCTGCACGTTTCATGGGCTGGGCCAGTGACCCAGAACCTTCTCCTGGAGGACGTGTC
This sequence comes from Nesogale talazaci, assembly GCA_004026705.1. NCBI lineage: Eukaryota > Metazoa > Chordata > Mammalia > Afrosoricida > Tenrecidae > Nesogale > Nesogale talazaci. The sequence continues at coordinate 9,961 of PVJH01031911.1, forward strand.
GCTGCCCCTGTTGCCAGAGTTTCTGAGAGGTGGCCTTCAAACTCTGAGTCACGTGCTCCTAGTCTGAAGACCCCAAACCCACACCGACTGCCGCCCGGGGTCATCAGGTGACCCCGAAGAGTCGATGTGTCAATCTTTCTTTTAAAAGACTTCTACTGGGGGCTCTTACATCTCTTATCTCAACATTCCTCCAAGATGTCAAGCACATATGCCGCCATCATCATTTCCAAAGCATTCTCTTCCCATTTGAGCCCCAGATATCCACTCGGGGATAAGTCTTCTCCCCCGCCCCTATCTTCCCTCACGAACCCTTGATAAAGTATAGATGCTTTTTTTCATATATTATAGCATCCTCTGCCAACCCTCTCCCATTTTTCCATTATTTGTGCCCCTGGCAGGGGGGTTCTAGTTGATCCTGTGATTGGTTCCCCCTTCCTCCCTCCACCCTCCCCTCATCCTCCTGGTATCTCTACTCTCACTGTTGGCCCTGAGGAGTTTATCTATCCCGGATCCCCTGTGTTGCTGGCTCTTATCTGTAGCACTGTGCATGCCCTGGTCTAATCTGATTTGTAAGTAGAATCGAGGTCATGATAGGGAGGTGAAGGGAACACCAAAGAACTAAAGAAAAGGTGTCCGTTTCATTGGTGCTATGCTGCACCCTGACTGCCTCGTCTCTTCCTTCTGTGAGGGGGTGTCCAATTGTCTACAGTTGGACACTTACTCTATGCCCCCCGCCACCCAAATCACCTTGGGTATGGTTTTACTCTGGGTCTTAGATGCCTGATACCTGATCCCATCTACACCTCATGATCACACAAGCCGGCGTGCTTCTTCCATGTGGGCTTTGTTGCTTCTCAACTTGATGACCGCTTGTTTATCTTCAAGCCTGTAAGACCCTAGATGCTATATCTTTTGATAGCCGGGCACCATCAGCTTTCTTCACCACATTTGCTTATGCACTCACTTTGTCTTCAACGATGGTATCAGGAAGGTGGGCATCACAGAATGCTGGATTATTAGAACAAAGTGTTCTGTGTTAAGGGAGTCCTTGAGTCAAGGCCCAGTGTCCATCTGCAACCTTAATTCTTTTTTTTTAGAATTTTTTTGCAAGCTTAATTCTTAACATATAGATATGAGCACATAGTTTCTATTCTCTTCGCATGACATATGTGGTTACATATGTGCAGGCCTATACTTAGGCCTCGATAAACGTCCTTTGCCTCCTGGTTCTTTCCTGTATTTCCTTTTTATTTCCCTCTTGGCCCACCATCGTGCTCGGCCTCATTTGGATTTAGTAATCCCTCGCTGCTACATCACCCTTGATTGAGCCCCGATGTGTAAGCCTGCCCCGCCCCATGCTCCTCACACAGCAACAGAGTGGGCTTCCCCACTGTGCCACCAGGGTGCCCCCTGCATGAGAGCCAGGGCACTGAAATAGCACCCCCCGCCCCAGTCTCTATGATGAGGGAGGGGGCGATGAATCCACTCAGACTCATCAACCACTTCACTGCCACCGGGGACATTCAGACTGGGCTCCTGTTGGTCCTTACTCCCGCAACTGCTGAATGGCAGGACAGCTTCTGCCTGCTCTAGCAAACTTTGGGCTATGCTGCTAACGGAAGGATTACTGGTTTGAATGCCCCCCCCTCCCCCACCCCCCCGCCATTGATCGGAGGGAGAAAGGAGAGGCTCCCATGATGAGTTAACGTCTCAGAACCCATGGGGCCCAGTCCACTCTGCCCTATGGGTCGCTACGATTTGAAATGGACATGGTGGCAGTGGTGTGTTTTTTTTTGGGGGGGGTTCTCTTCAAAATCTGCCCCCTGCAGCTCAGGCTGGGTTCTGTGCCCCCTCGCCTGCCCCATGCCCATCCCATAGCAGTAGTCCTCATGCCCAGTTGCCAGGTCCCTCAGACCCTGGGGACTGGTTTGATGAAACTCAATCCTGATTCACCAGGGGGCGAGGAAACAGTCCCTGTCCCCATCCCTCTGGTTGCTGGGGGAGGGGGTGCAAAGCAGGACCCCCCACCTTGTCATAGAGACTGAATTGAGCCTGCTACCCCAGTTTGAGAGAGCCCAGGCTGCCACGCGCGGGGCTCCGCATTAGGGATTTCCCCCACAGCCCACTGCCGTCAAGTCAATCTCAACTTCCTCCCAGCGGCCATCCTTCCCTGGTTTTGACCCAAGGGTTTTGCCAAATTCATCTTGGGGGTGGGGAGGGGGAGAGAGGAGCTCTGGAGGCACAGCGGGATGTGCGTCAAGCCGCCCACCGCAAGGCTGGCAGTTCGAAACCACCAACCGCTCCACAGGGGCAGGGTGAAATGGCTTATGCCTAGAAGGTTTTATTTCCTTCTACCCGGTTTAAGGTAACCAGACATCCAGCAGCGTTTTAAAATTAAAATACATATATCACAATACTGTTTTTGTGTTCTATGAACATTTTTGTGGCTTATCTGGATCAAAAATTTTAATCAAGAACCCCCACCCCCAGTCACTGGTGACCCGCTTAAAACCAGTCTCACAGGGCCACCGCCAGCTGGATCGTGTCATGGCAAATTGAGTTTGGAGTTTGGGGATCAGGGGGTACAGAATGGCTTTTCTTAGCTCTCTGTGCTCTGGACACATCTGGGGGTTAAGCTGGGAGTGATCTCCTTGCTACATTTTTGGGCAGTGGTTCTCACCGGGGCGATTTTGTACCCCGGGGGTGCCGGGAACACCTGGTACCCCCAGAGACGATCCTAGAGCCACTGGGTGAGCGGTGCCACTGACAATGCAATGCCGCCCACCCAGGGGCACGGGTGGCTCCCCTAACCCAGCCAGTTGTCCGCCCCATGTCCGCAGCATCCAGGCTGGGTAACGCTTGAGTGGGAGGCCGGGGCTTGGCCGCGGGCGTCCAGGTGGCGCCGTGGGCTAGGCGTTGGGCTGATGAGCGAGAGGTTGGCTGTTCAAACTCCCCGGGAACCCCTGGGAAGTAGCTGGCAGTCTGAGGGCTTCGCCTCCCCCTACAATGCTCTCTGTGCCTGTCTGTTCCCGCTTCCGCTTAGCGCCCGCCTCCCTGAGGTTGCCTTTCCTAGGGAACTCTCCCGGTCACCTTTTCTCATTGCTTTCGTGTTCTTGGAAAATATTTGCTCTCTCCGAGCGGGTCTGGAAGAAAAGAAGTCCGTATTTCTTTGAAGCCTCCCTGGAGGAAAACGGACACCGGGCGGGCCCCGAAGGGGGTTCTGGGAGCTGCTGGCCCCCTCCCACCCCCTCCCCACCCCGCAGGAGGCTTTACCAGCTCCACCAGGACGGGCAGGAAGATGATGGTGGAGGCGGTGTTGCTGGCGAACTCGGTGAAGAGGGCGATGACCACCGTGATGAGCAGCACGGCCAGCATGGGGGGCACGTTCTCCAGCGGGCGCAGCTGCTGGCCGATCCACGCGGACAGCCCCGACTCCTGCGAGCGCGAGACTGGGGCTTAGAAGTCACTCGGGGAAGGACCCCTGACGCCCCCCCACCCCCACCCCCCAAATGGAGACCTGGGCCAAGATCGAACAGGGAGAAGTGGGGTTCTTGGATGGCCCTCTGCTTGAGACCCCCACTCTGATCTGACCCAGGGGCCCTCCTGGCAAGAAAGAACTTCTGTGTGATTGCCTGTTATCCAGAACCCTCCGCATCCCCCCGGCGCCCTCCAGGGGGGCACCGCCCCCCACTTTGGGGCAGTGAGCAGTGGAATGAGAGGGCCTGTGGCACTTATATGATCTGGTGTCAACTTGCAAAGGGGTGGAGTCTAGCCTGCCAATCAGATCGCAGCTTGGTGACCTCACCCGCCTAGATAATTAGCTCCCTGGAGGCCAGATAAACAGTCTCTGCTTCCTCTTCCTGAGGACCAGACTCCTGAAACCACACGAGTGGGAGGAGCCTATGAGCACGGAGAGGTCCCACAAGACTCCCCACCCACTGGCCTGTGAGCTTCCTTCATTCGGCGTCCTTGCTGTGTGTGATATAGATCCAACCCACACTAACACAGCATCCCTGGAATAAACCAAGGCGCAGAGACCCATCCCCCAGACCCCTTAATCATCCCAATTTGGCTCTCTCAGAACACTCACTGCCATCAGTGGATGCAGATGTCTAGTGACTCCATAGGGCAGGGTAGAACTGCCCTTGTTTGTTTTTTTTTCCCAAGCCTCGACAATTCACAGGAGTAGAAAGTCCTGTAGGATCCACAAAGTCTAAATTGCGTGGGAGGGAGGAATCAGACCCTCCCAGGAATGCTTCTCATCCTTCCCACGATGGTCACGGAGTGTCAAGCGATTAACACCATCCTTTATACATATCTAACCACTGTAAATACTCGAGTGGAAGCCAACCCGAATATCCGCCAAGGCACCGAATTTTGCCACGAGAATGGCATTGCAAATGGGCTGAGAAACTCGGGTTACTGCGATACATATGCAATGAGAGCTCAGTATTATCAGATATATATGATAGAGTATTTTGATCTCATCTATAGAATACCATCTGTGTCAGCTGGATATCAAGCATGGCACAACCAACAGGATTACATACCAACAAGAAGGAAGTATGCTTAAGTTCAACACTAAGAACAATGATGGCGTACACGCCTCGAATGCATTCACGGCCATCGTTGGTAGTGTGTGATGATCCGCCATCATGGAGACTTTGTGGGGCCCTAGTCTTACAACTGACCCCATCTACAGACCCCGACATGAACCCCCCCAGTCCCAGTGAGGGGAGGTGCAGTAATTAGTGCACTACTGGAGAGGCCAGAGGTTCAAGTTCACCCAGAAAGCTTCCTAGAAGCGAGGTCTGGTGAGCTCCTTCTGAGAAATCAGCCAGGGAGAACTCTGCGGGCACATTTCTCCTCTGACTCGCACAGGGGCATCCTGAAAGGGTGGGACTCCATGGCAGCTGGGCTTGTTTGACGGAGAGGGTCAGGCTAGAAAGGTTTTCTGACTTGCCTCAAGACCCCCTGAGCAGCGGGTGAGCCGTGGTTTGCACTTGGGGTCATCCACCTGCGTGGGGTGACATGTGCCTCCAAAGCACCCAGGCATCCTCCTCTGGACATACTGTTCGGTGCTGCCCCACTTACCTGAAGAACAGAGCCCTGAACTGACCCCCCACCACTGCCCAAGACAGAGAGGGGGGCCAGGCTGGCTCCAGAGACCCCTCTTCCACCAACACTGACTTCTCTGGAAATGACTCTGTTTGCAAGCATATCATACGTATCCGCCGCACCTACGCCCTTCCCATCACCGATGGCTCTTTAAATAACCCAAAGTCCAGAGCACCTGCCTCAGGAAGTCAGGCAAGGAAGCTGCAGATGTGAAGTCGTGCTCTGTGCTACCCCCTGGTGGTGTTTGCAGCACAGTGCACAGTGGCCAGCCCCACGGTGTCTTGCAGACAAAGCAGACAAGCCTGGAACTTTGAAGCTGGCTTGAAGAGAGAGACTAGTTCATGAGTTCCCTCCAAACTCACTGCCCTGGAGTCACAGCGACGTGTGGGTGTCTGAGACTGTCATATGTATGAGGGAAGAAAGTCCAGTCGTTCTCCTTCTGAGCTGTTGGTGGTTGCGAACTGGCAACTTCGCAGAGCACAGCCCAACAAGTGCTGTATTTTTCAGACCATAAGATGCCCTTTATCCACCACACCCCCAAAAGTGGGGAAAAAACAAGGGTGTGTGTCTTCTGCTATGAAGGTGTGATACTCCCAGGACATTTTAGAATACTGGTACTATTTGGTTCAGAATATTGTTTTTGTTTTCCTGCTCTAAAAACCGCATGTGTCTCAGGGTTGGGTGTGTCTTAGGGTCTGAAAAATACAGCAATCACTACACCCCTAGTGCCTAATGTTTAGAATCAAATCTATTTCTATCACAATCTTTTAGAGCAAAAAAAACCCCAATATACTTTGTTTTATCAAAGGTAGAGAGTGAGCGCAGTGGGCCAGCTTCCAGGGAGAGAGGCCGGTGGCAGAGTGTGAATGCCCTGTGCCAGCAAGAAGCCAAGCACCTCCCCGGAGCGTCCAGCCAGCGTCCCAGGCGCCCCTTGGGTCTTTGGCCCTGTTTCTAGAGCCAGCTTCACCAGGGGGACCCTAGTTCCCTAGGAGTCTCTTAGGGACTCCAAGGGAACCTCACATGCCCTTTCCCATTCTTATAGGGTCGGAAGTTCCATTTCCTTGGAAACACACTGCTGCCCCCACCCCCTTCTAGTGTTTCCAGAGACCCCAGGGACCAGTAACCGACTGGATCCCAGTGGTGAGGAGTAAGGTGTCTGGCATCAACTCTGGGTCTAGTTGTGTCATCTTGAGCCACGTCAGTCAGTACTCTCCATGCCCTCGTTAAGGAGTCCTCGTGGCACTGTTGGGTAAGCATCAGGCTGCTCATCACAAGGCTGGCGGTTTAAACTCACCCACTGCTCCTGGGGGAGAGGTGAACCTGTCTGTTCCTATGATGATACCGAGCCTGGGGAACTGTCTATGCATCACCACTAGTTAGGAACACAGGGCTAACCTGGGCAGTCCACAATTCATGCACCTCCCCCCGTCCCACTGTTCCTCCTACTCTGTCAATCTGGAGTCACCTGTTCCTGGTGGCATAGTGGTTATGCATTGGGCTGCTAGCCTCAAGGTCAGTGGTTCAAAACCACCAGCTGGCCCTCAGGGGAAAGAAGGGACTTTCTAATCCTGTCCAGACTTAGTCTCAGAAGCTCACAGGGGCTGCTCGTCCTGGTCCTTAAGGGTCGCCGTGAGCTGAGTTTAAGTTAAGAGTTGGAGACAACCCAAAGGCCGTGGACTTGTGTGTTTGTTCCGTCCATGGGGACAATAATAGCATCTTCCTCAGAGAGAGGCTGCTGGGGGAGGGGGCGTGAGGGGGGGGTAGTCAGTGAACAGGGTGCTTAGAGAAGTGACGGGGTCCAAGGAGCCAAGGCCCGTGTCACAAGAGGAGTCTCAGAAACTGCTCCTGCTGCGGTTGTCAGACTGAGTCCCTCGGGCTCCCGGAGAGGCTCAGAAGTGTGTGAGGCCACCAGGAGCTGGGGCAGTGGCGGCAGCAATGAGATGAGCTGTGGTTAAGCTCTCAGCTGCTAGCTACCAGATGTGCAGTTCAGACCCACCAAGGGCCCCGTGGTGGAGCGGTGAAGCCTTCTGTTTCCTGTAGAGGTTTGTAATCTTGGAGACCCTGTGGGACAGTTCTACTTGGTCCCAGAGGGTCACTGTGAGTCGGAACTGCCCCAAGGGCAACGGTTTGGGTCTTTTACAGGGCAGGGTCAGAGATTGCAAGGAAGACCACTGGAGGGAAGGAAACGCATGTGCAAAGGCCCTGCGGTGCCGCTGAGGCACTGTAGGAAGCACAGCAAAACTAGCCCTAAATTCACATCCAAGGTGTCGATTCTGACCTCGAGTGCCTCCGTGGGTGTCTGAGGCTGTGAAGGTTCGTCAGAGGAGACCACCTCGTCCTTCTCTGGAGTTAGAGGTGGGCGGGGCCAGCAGGTGGAGGGGGGAGGGGGGCCCCTGAGGATGGGTTGAGCAAGGATGGGGTCTCCACTGCAGGTTTGCAGCAGGGGGAACTGGCTGCACTGTGAGCGAGCTTCCTGGGCTTGAGGAGAATACCAAAATCTGCTGCCTCCTCTTGAGAAGCCCGAACTCGTCCAGGTTCACAATGGGCCCAACCAGGTGCTGGGGCCAGGAGGCAGGATGTGCCATTAGCATTCCGGTTGCCCTGTGCCAGTCTGCAGTGGCCTGGGGTGGCCGCCTGGGGAAGGGATTGTGCCAGCAGGAGCTGGGGGCAGGGGTGGCTGCCACAAAAGGCCCTGTTGAACAGAAAGTGGGCTTGCTGCCCAGGGCTGGGCCAGGAGCCAACCGGGTCTCCAGCGTGCTGAGTGGTGCGGCAGCCCAGCCCCCACTGAGAGACAGGGCTTCTCCCACCTCCACAGCCCATAGTGCAGATCTTCACTTCAGCCAGCCCTCTGTCTCAGAGCAGGGCACCAGGTGCCTGGGGCAAGAAACTCCACGCCAGCTTCGATCCTGCCCTGTCTTCCCTAAGAGCCCATCAGTACTTCTCCACTCAGCCTCACCCTCTTCTCAGGGCTGCCTGGGCGCCGACTCATTTAATGTGGCCACGACTCTGTGGGCTGGGGACCCTTCCTGCTTGCCCTTTACAGACAAGGAAACGGAGGCACAGAGAGGCTTAGTAACTTGCCAGAGATCACACAGGTTAGAAGCAGAGGGAATGCCATCCCAGGTAAGGTTTTGGCCCCTAGGGGATCACCCCCTCTGGGGATAGCTTGCCCCGTCCCCACGTGGTGCCCTGAATGACTTCACCGGGCCCCTCTCGCCATGGTCTTGTGGTTCCCACAAGGTGAGTGGGTGGGGCTACGCCAAGAAGATGTTTGCAGCCCGCCAAGGGGATTGGATAGTCTGCTAGTCATGCATAAAGAAGTACAATGCATCCTAATGAGATGGGTCCATTTTGCCAGCCCACGGGTTTAAAATTAGGGAGGGGACTTTACTCAAATAAGAGCCAGGAGTGAGACACATCCTATAAGCCTAGGGTCCCTGTGCTGAGAACCCCCTGGACCAGGGGACAGAGCGTGGAACGAGAGAGCTGCGTGTCTCAGGCACTCTGGGTCCTTGCCGATGGAGCTACAGAGATCTGTGACGTGTGGCTGAACAGGGCGGATTCTTGGGCCGAGAGAGAAGCACGCCTTTGTGCATGGCCCATCACAGGGGTCCTCAAACTACGGCCCGTGGGCCACACGCGGCCCGCCGAGGACATTTATCTGACCACCGCGTGTTTTTGCCACCACAGTTTTCCTGCTTAGTAGCCGGCTCATTCCGGGCCCGCAGGGAATTTGTTCATAGTTGTGTGTTTGTTTTCACTATAGTCCGGCCCTCCAACCTGCTGAGGGACAGTGAACTGGGCCCCTGTTTAAAAAGTTTGAAGACCCCTGGAGAACCTGTCCTGCTTGGAGCCAACTTGATGGTGCCAACAGCAACCCAGTCTGGTGTCTGCATCTCCATGGTCAAGGGTATAGACTGGAGTCACCCAGCCTGGATTCTCGTCCCGAGTCTACAGCTGAGTGACCTCAGGGAAGTGATCGCCCCTCTCTATGCTTGTTTCCCTTCTCAACAGGTGCAGATAGCAGCGCTGTCGACAGCGTGTTGAACAGGACCCGGTGGGGGGAGCACACCTCTGCTCTTTCTCTCCATCCACAGAGCCCACTGGCCAGGACAACGGTCACTTCCATCCTGAACTCCCACGGCCTCGTTCCTCGTGGTGACAGACACTGGGTGTGGGCCGGGAGGAGGTGCTGCAAGGATCTGGGGATCCGCCTGCCTCTGGTGCCGCAGCCTACAGCTGGGGTCGGACGCGCCTCCCCCTGTTCTGCCCACACCCTCCTCTTTCCTGCCACCCCACTCCCCCCTACTCCTCCCGCCCCGTCTTACCTCACAGCCTTTGGCCATGGCGAAGCCACCACCCAGGAGAAGGAGGATGTTCCAGGGAACCGACTCCTGGACCTTCTTCCACGTCAGTAAGGGCTCCGTTTCCCTGTTGGGAGCTTGGCAGAGAGAGGGGCCCGGCACAGGCTCAGAGAGGGCATGTGTCCCGAGGAAGGGGGCCCTAGGCTCCTGCTGGGGCCAAAGGGGGACCCCAACATAACTGCAGGGACACTCAGCCCGTGGAAAGGGGCTTGGAAGCCTGGGGACACTCCAGGTCTCCAGGAAGCCACGCCCTGGCTCCCCAGTGTGACTCGGACACCCCTCCCTCCGCCCACCTGGGCGAAGGTTTTGCCAGTTGCTGGGGGCACAGCGGTTTGGCTTTGTTTTTCAGCAACCCTCCCTGCCCTTATAGGAGACCTGGTGGCACAGCAGGTTAAGCAGGGGGTTACTCACTGCAAGGTCAGCGGTTTGAGCCCGACTGCTGGTCAGTGACAACCCCACTCCCACCCTCCTGAAGCCTCTGGCATCCCCACCCACAAAGCAGCATGGCCGTACCGCCCTCACGAGGGGGTGGAGGTGGGTAGGGCCCAGGGCTGGGCCTCCAGTAAACCCTTGGATCGTTTATTTAACGAATAAAACACTGAGCTCCTTCTGTGTGGCAAGCATTGTCCAAGCACCGGGACACAGAAGTGGCCAGACCAGAGACGAGCTCTCTCCTTGGAGAACGTGGGTTCCTGTAGGGCAGTGGTTCTCGACCTTCCTCATGTCACGACCCTTTAATACAGTTCCTCATGTTGTGGTAAACCCCCCCCCCACCACGATAAAATCATTTTCATTGATCCCTGTGAAAGGGTTGCTTGACCCCCAAAGGGGTCTCGACCCACAGGTTGAGAACCACTACAGTAGGGGATTTCCCCATCCACCACCCATCCACCCCTGGGATGTTCCAGGAGCTGAACTCGGGAGGCATTACAAAAGATAAGACACTAGACATGCTTGTTTTTCTAATGACTGCAGCTGAAGTTGAGTTTTCTAAAAGCAAAATCAACCACAAGCCTGAAACTAGCCAGCTGCCAAGACGAAGATGCAGTAAATGGTATATTTTAAATAAAACTTAAAACCCTCACTGCCCTGGGGTCGATCTGGACCTGTAGCAGCCTGATAGAGAGGGTAGAACTGCCTCTTGGGGTTTCCAAGACCAAAGAGTATAAAGCCTCCTCTTTCTCCCAAGCAGCGGAGAACTCCTCTGGGCTCGAACCGCTGTCCTTGTGGCTAGAGGTTCCCTGGGTACCTACTGTGCCATCAGCGCTCCTCCAGTAAGGCATTTATTTTAAAAAGCAAAACCTCACTGCCACCGAGTTAAATCCGACGCATGGTGAATCCGCAGTTCCCAGGGACCCGTGCCTGCGGGTTTCCGAGGTCCTAACTCTTTACAGGAGTCGAAGCCTCGTGCCTCGCTGTGGAGTGGCTGGTGCTTTGAACGGCTGACCTGGAGGTTAGCAGCCCAGGGCAGAGTCACTGCGCCAGCAGGGCTCCTGCGCGTAACCTATCAAGGCCAAGAGATGCCGCTCCGAGCAGCTGAGGCCAGCCGGCTGGACGTGAGAAGCAGAGAGGAGATGCCTGAGCCGTGCAGCTGCAGCAGTCAAGAGCCTCTGTGTCCACTTCCAGCCTCGTCGAGGCCCAGCTCTTTCTAAAACCCCCTGAGCCTCCGGTCTGTTCCCGAGGTTCTCGCTCACCTTCTCCCGCTCCACCAAACCCCCCCTCCCTGGGCGGTGTCAGCCACCATGGCGGGGCCTCTGGCCACATCTGCTGGCAATGGGATGTGGGGTCCTCTGGAGGCCAGCCCCGGCGCTGGGTTCGATTTTTGCTCAGAACGTTGAGTGTCCTCAGGCAGGGGTGCCTCAGCCCCCGGCACTGCCTCGAAGCGGACAGTCCCCTTGAATGTACCATGCTTGGGCCCTTAGGCAGGCAGGAATGAACTCCTGCCTTAGATCAGGCTGGCCAAGGTCTTCCTGAAGAGCGTCAGCCCCAGTCACGGACTCACAGTGACCCTGTAGGACAGGGAGAACCAGTCCTGTGCGTTTCTGAGGCGGTAGGTGGCGACAGGAGTCCTTGACAACCTTGTCTTTCTCCCATGGCACTTGGCGGCCCACTCAAGCCATGACCTCACCAGGCCACCCACGAAGAGGGTCAGAAAGCCGTGCGTGTGGCAGGCCAACAGGCAAAATGGGGGCCCCATGACAAGAGAAAAGACATTTCCCTACATTTTTTTTTTTTTTGGTGGGCATCACTGCCTCTGGCGGTCGTGGGCGATACCCAGTGCCGCTCCTGAGAGCCGCCGCTGCATTTGAACTGCCAAGCCTGCGGGCTGCAGTTTCACACTCAACCACTTACGCCACCGGGACTCAGCATTTCCCTACATTTTTTATCTGAGTCAAGGACACTCAATTCCACAAGTAGAAATTATGGAATTGGAGAATGCTCTGTTGTGTTTATTTTTTGCCATAATCAAGGAAAAAAAAATACACAAATACTAATGACTCTAAGGAAAAGACAATGTTCTGGAATCTAACATGGTGACAATCGTACAACTTTTCTGGATATAATTGAATTATGAAATTGTATGGCGTGTGGATAAAGTTCGAATAACACTGTTAACATTTTTTGTATTGAAGGTATTAAAAATGTTGTATCTGGATACTGACGTCTGAACTTTGTATAATGTCCTGGTACTGTGAAGGACCCTATTTTTCTTGTGACTTTCCCGCCCAGCTGAGAATGCACACCCCCTTCTTAGCTCGCAGGCTGTACAGGAAAGAAACAGCCTCTTGGCCGATACACTGCCGTTGCCAGCCCCTGCCCTAGACCCTCAGCTTGGGCACGCTGAGTCCCCAGACAAGGCCAACACTTAGAGAACAAAAGGGGGACATGGGGGGACCCCTTGGTTGTACTTCCCAGGCATGGGCCCGCCTCCAGATTCCCGACATCATGTTTCACAACCCATCATGTTGGGACCCCCGCCTGGCCCCCCTTACCTTTGAAGTCAAACCACCACTTGAGAGAGGGCTTTTGGGACGGGAAGAAGAACAAGATGGTGACAATGGACACACCAGTGACGGCATCGGAAAGAAACCTACAATGACAAGGTCCCAAAGCACGTGACCCCAGTGGCCCTCAGGCTGGCAGCTTCCCCAGCAGGACCCGTGGCAGGGCGTCCGGCCCGCTGCAGAGGACCTGGGCTCCAGTCTTACACCTCGTGCCACAGGAACGCCGCTGCCCAGGCTCTTAGCAAACCACTCCTGGACCCTGGTCTGACGCCCCTGGGGCCAGACATGCTGGTCCTCCGCTGAGAGGGCTTCACCAGAGAAGCAAAAGAGGGGGGCTGTAGCAGCCCTTCACCCCTCGCAGCTCACACCCCACCTCCCAAGCACGCTAGGCTGGGTCCTTTGTTGACATCAGGGTCACAGAGGCCTCCCAAGCAGGCCTCGGAGGCAGGCCGCCTCTGTTTCAGGAGAGAAGCCTGAGGTTCATAAGCAGGAACCACCGGCTCTCAGCCAGACAGTGGTCCCTGGAGGACAGGGGCCTTGGCCGAGTTTTCTAGCCTGTGTGAACTATGATTTTTGTATAATAAACACGCATCATTTAACCAACCGTCATTGCTAATGAAAGCCCTTAGGCCCGGCCACTTGGGAGGGAGAATACGCAGACAGCCAAGACATTTGAAAAGACGGTCATTCTCGTTTCACTACAGTGAATGAATCTGAAATTAAAAGGCTAATGGAATATCATCACAGACAGACAAAACTTGAAAGGGCTGATAATGCCCCGCGAGATAGCTGGGCAAACA
>PVJH01031912.1:0-23271 GCA_004026705.1 Nesogale talazaci
TTTTTTTTTTTTTTTTAGGGCATCACTGCCCTGGTGGTGGGAGTAGGAGGCCCATCCTTTGCCCCTGTGGAGCTGGAATTGAACCTCCGTCCCAGTGGGCCGCAGTCCCGCGCACAACCACTACGCCACCGGGGCTCAGCCCCATCACCCTTTTTTAAAAAGCTAGATTGAAAATCTTTTTTGTGTGGTTCAGAATCATTTGAATTACCTTTTTTTAAAAACTTTGTCCACTGGAGTATAAATATACTTTATTTTCAGAGGGCACATTTTCAAAACTTCTGCACTTATAATAGCTAATTTTAAAAAATCATTTTATTGGGGGCTCGTGCAACCCTTATCACAGTTCATACATCCATCCATCATTTCAAGTTCATCTGCACATTTGTTTTTTGTTTGTTTTCCTTTGTACATTTGTTGCCATCATCTTTCTCAAAACATTTGCTTTCCACTTGAGCCGTTGGTATCAGCTCCTCGTGAATCTCCTTTTCTTCGAGCCAGGTATTCATGTCTGTTGCCCATCCTTCTGTTCATGAATCAGTTTGATTCTGCCCTTCCTCCCTGCCCTATTTTTGGAGACCTGGCTGCCCAGAGGACTGAGAGCTCTGGTGAGGAACTGGTGGAGATGTTGGAAGCCTGGATGGCCCGGGTTCATTTTGGATGTGGCTTGCTGACTCAGGCCTGCCTCCCTCACAGGTATCTCATGGACTATCAAAGAGACCGCTGGTAACAGTGGGACAACCCCCGAGGGCCGTGAACCAAAGAACCGAAACAGCTTCTCCTACGGACAACTGCCCAAGCCAACGTCTACCTACTCCCTGAGCAGCTTTTTCAAAGGTAAAGAGTACTGTTTGAAAGACCGGGGAAGTCTGCTTTTCTTTGCGTCTGGAGGGAAAGATATTACGACAGAGAAAGAATTTTCCATGGAGCTGAAAGACCAGGGTTAGGAGTGGGGGAAGGGTAAGAAAAGTCTGAGGCATAGAACTTGATCTCTCGAAGATACCAGGCCAAGTTGACCCAAGCCCTGCCTGTGACAGCTGCTGAAGAGATTGCCCAGACCAAATCTGCCCTCTCCCCCTGCCTTTTATTGATGATTGGATGTTGTTAGGACAGCTCACAATTCTGAAGTTGAATGACAGTATTTTTAAGGCCCCGTAGCATTCTATGTGTGTCCTTTAATCGTGTCTGAGTTGCTCATACTGACTTGAGCTGTTGGTCTCTTCCCTCGTGTCTTCTTTACCTGTAGGGAGAACTAGACTTGGAAGTTTCCAGTCCCTTTCTGATGGTAGGCGTCGGACCCTCTTCTCTTGGTGGCTGTGGGAGCTATTCCTGCGCTGGGTTACAGTATGGGGAACCATGGGAACAGATGGGAACTAGATGGGCAGGCGCACATCCTCCTAACTTTCCTGTGGCACATAGGGAAGTGTGGTGATGCTGGGTAAGGAGCTGGAGATGATTCTGACCGGGAGAGGGGGGTGTGAGACTGACTCTTAGAGATTCTGAGTGTGGGGAGGAATTCAGGCCTGCTTTGAGCCAGGAAGAGACCTTGAGAGTCCAGACATTTGTATAACATTTGATATTTGGGAAGGAAGCCGTGAGTGGATGACAAGAAGCAGGATTCCTGGTGCCCTTCTGAACCAGATGCCTGTTTGTTGCTATTGTTTTGTTGTTTTAGCTCTGTCGGACACACCGGCCAAAAGCTATGCTCCAGAGCTGGGGAGGCCCAAGGGGGAATACAGGGTGAGTTATGTCGTACTAGGATGCTATCTTACACATTATAGAGTGCTTTGACAGGTGGTATCTCTTTGGGGTAGGTAAAGGAGATATATATTTTTTAAATCATTTTGTTGGGGGCCAGCATATCTCTTATCACAATTCGTACCTCCATCCGTTGTGTCAAGCACATTTGTACATTTGTTGCCATCGTCATTCTCAAAACATTTTCTTTCTGCTTGAGCCCTTGGTATTAGCTCCTCATTTTAATCCCCCCCCCCAAGCCCTTGATAACTTATAAGTTATTATTATTTTGTCATGTCTTACACTGTCTGATGTCTCCCTTCACCCACTTTTCTGTGGTCCATCCCCAGAGAAGGGGTTATATGTAGATCCTTGTGACCACTTCCTCCTTTCTGCCCCACTTTAACCTTATCCTCCTGGTATCACTCTTCTCATTATGGGTCCCGAGGGGATCATCTGTCCTGGATTCCATGTTTCCAGTTTCTGTCCGTACCAGTGTACATCCTCTGTTATAGCCAGATTTGTATGGTAGAATTGGGATCATGATAGTGGGGGTGGGGGGTGGGGTGGGGAAAGGAAGCATTAAAGAACGAGAGGAAGAAAAAAAAAGAACTAGGGGAAAGTTGTGTGTTTCATCAGTGCTATACTGTATGTGGACTGGCTCATTCCGAGGAGGTATTGTTTTTTTGTTTTTTTTGGGGGGGCATTACTGCTCTCCGGCGGTGGGAGTAGGAAGCCCAGCCCCACTGCTGGGATTGAACCTCCGTCCTAGTGGGCCGCAGTCCGCACAACCACTACACCACCGGGGCTCAGCCCGGAGGTATTGTTTTAACACCTTTCTGATAACCATGATTGATAGCATAGTGGTTACCTGTCGGCCTGCTAACCACACGGCAGTTTAAAACCGTCAGCTGCTCGGAGGGAAAAAGAGGAAGCTTTCTACTCCCATAAAGCACCCCGTCTCAGAAGCCCACAGGGGCCATTCTGCCCTGCCCCGTAAGGTCACTCCACGCTGAATCTAGCTCTGGCCTCGCCCCCTCTGATCACTCTTCACACTGCCTGTTGAAGGCTGGGCTCCACAACCTGGGGGTCGTCATTTGATGTAGAAGCTTGGGGAAGCTGGCTTAAAAATTGTGTGTGTGTGTGTGAGAGAGAGAGAGAGAGGGACAGAGAGACAGAGACACAGAGCGTGAGAGAGAGACTATTTCCTAAGGTCGGGAAGACAAACATGTCATTCATCGGAGTCCCTTACTGTGACTCTACTTGCATCTAAGGGCTGGCTCACCAGGCACCAGGTTACTGGCCACTGTCCTGCTGCGTGCCTTCCGTCCCCCATCTCCTCCTACAGTAGTCCCTGTTTTCCTTCCTCCAGAAACTCAGAACACGACCACCTGGGTTCTTCATTTTTCCGTCGTCCAACCCCTTCCACAAACTATGTCCTCTCTGAGACTAAGACTATGAGTTTGAGGTGGGGAGCTGGCATGCTGACGGGGAATGCATCTCTTGCTAATGTTCCAGGATTACAGCAATGACTGGAGCCTCTGTGACACAGTGCGGCGCCTCCGGAAAGGGAAGGTGAGGCGGGAATTCTGCCAGGGTTTGGGATTTAGGGAGCTTTGTTTCCACAGGGAGGAGTTCTTGACCTCTGTCTGTTAATGAGATGCATTTCAGCGGCAAAGGGCACCTACTACTGCCCCAGACCACCTGGGTTGCATGTTGCTTTATTGTAGCTGTAAAGAGTGATGGCTTAGCCGGGTAAGTGCGCTGAAGAGTATGGGGTCTCTCTCTTATATTTAGGTCTGGAATCCCTTACAACTGGCTTTTGTATGTGGTGTGAGGTAGGGTTCATGCTAATTTTTATCCTTGTAGATTTCCAAGTGTTCACTATGTTTATAGAGATTGACATTTTCCCATGGACAAGAGTGCCTTTTTTGGAGTTCAGTTAATTCTATCAGTGTAGTTTTATTTCTGGACTTTTCCTTCTATTTTTTTTTTGTGAGGGTGGGAGGTGGGGAGGCATCACTGCCTCTGGTGGTCGTGGGCGCTACCCAGTGCTGCACCTGAGAGCCGCCACTGGATTTGAACCGCCAAGCCTGCGAGCCACAGTCCTGCACACAACCACTTACGCCACCGGGGCTCAGACCTCTATTTCTTTTTTTGGGGGGCATCACTGCCCTCTGGTGGAAGTAGGAGGCCCAGCATTGCTCCTGGAGAGCTGCTGCTGGATTTGAACCACCAACCCAGTGGGCCGCAGTCCCACACACAACCACTACGCCACCAGGGCTCAGCCCCTTTTTCTTCTATTTCATCAACCTTTTTAATCTACTGATCTACTGTTACGCTGCCAAAACCACGCTGACTTGACTCTTTTAGCTTCGTAGTGAATCTCGAAATCAGGTAACACACACCCTTTAACTCTGTTCTTATCTTCCAAAAGCATGTGGGCTTCTCTAGATCCTTTGCATTTTCTTGGCAGAGTTAATATCAGCCTGTCAGTATCTATGAAAAAAACAGCTAGAATTTGGGTTATGATTGCATAGACTCTCTAGATCAATTTGGGGAGAAGTGACACGGAGGTAATGAATGGATTAAAAAGGCTGGCTGTGCACCGAACGATGAGAAAGTGGAGAAACAACAAAGCATCTGTCAGGACACAGGGTCGTTGTGAGTCAGAACCGCGGCTTCCCATGACCCAGAGGACAGTGAGAACCCCCTGCAGGTCGGCACGGAGGTAGACAGTGCGAAGGGTTTGACCAGGCACGTCACAGAAGACGGCTAAAGGCACTCGAACGATTTCACCCTCCTGAGCTCTTGTTCAATGGTGAATCAGCACCACGAGACGTCACTCTTCGGAGCCAGGCTGGCAACCCTGAAAGAGACCGAGCCCACCACGTGTTGGGAGGATGTGGAGGACCTGGCGCACTCAGGCACAGGCGGCGGGCACACGACACAGTAAGACCTCTCGAGTTTCTTACCACTGAAACATCTCCACGCTTCCAGAAATCGCACTGTGAAGTATTCACAAGCACTTTTACACATATTTCCCAGCAGCTTACTTCCCCCGCCCCCACCCCCCACCCCAAATTACCCCCAAAAGGAAACAAGTCCATCCATAGGTACGTGGATTTTCCTTTGGAACATTTTTGTTTTTTGTTTTGTTTTTTTTTGCGGCATCTCTGCTCTCCGGTGGTGGGAGTAGAAGGCCCAGACCCACTGCTGGAATTGAACCTCCGTCCCAGTGGGCCGCAGTCCCACGCACGACCGCTACGCCACCGGGGCTCAGCCCAATAAGTGGATTTTAAAAAGGTTGGTGTATGCCTCCAATGGAAACTGATAGGGCAATAATCGGAACCAACTACCAAGAGTGGCCACTGCGTGGGCTCATGCCAGAAGCATGAAGCTGAGGAAAGAAGCCAGCCACAAAGGGGAAAACATGTACTGTGACAATTCTAGAAGAGGCAAAACGGCAGGAACTGAAATCAGGCCGGTGGGTGCCAGGGCTGGAGGTGACAGAGGGCCCTGTGCTCAGAGTGCAAAAGGAGACTGCTGGGCGGACGGGAACCTTCTCAATTGTGGAGGCGGTTACCATGGGCATGTGCGTCGCAAAACTAATCGTACACTTGAAGAAGAATTGACTTTGCTGTATTTAAACTTTTATTTCCTAAACCAGATTAAAAAAAAAAAAAACACCAGTGATTTCTCTAGTTGTTGCCTTTGGCAAGACTGTGACAGTCTCATCTTCTCCGGCAGGGGCTGGCAGACCACGATTCTTTCAGTAGCAATGTGTGGCTCTGAAGTAAAAAGGACAGATTTTAAGGGCTATCATTCAGATAAGAGTGATTTCATTTGTTTTTAAAAACACATTTATGGCTCTTGAATGGTTTTTAAGTGGTTGTGAGGGACAGGATTGACTCTTCCATCTCAGAAGTTGGCCAACCCCAGTTCTAGGGCAGAGGGCGCGCCCTGGTGGCAGAGTGGGTTCCGCACTGGGCTGCTCGTTTGAAACCAGCCGCTCCGAGGAAGCGAGAGGCAGCCTCCCTCCCCAGAGGCCGCCCCACCCTGTCCGTGGGGGTCCCCGTGACTCTGGATGGGCTGGGGGGTGGGAGGGAGGGCGGGAGGCTGAGCAAGCCCCAGAGCAGAGCCACCCAGGAGTCCACCTCACTTCCCCTCACCATGCCTTACCCAAGAAGTGTCTCCTCACTCCACCAGGTGTGCTCTCTGGAGAGATTCCGCTCCTTGCAGGCCAAGTTACAGCTGCTGGAAGAAGCAGTGAGCGTGCACGACGGGAACGTCATCACCGCAGTGAGTTACTCGGGCGCGATGGCTCCCGTTTCCACTCATTTCACTAACCCCCCCCAAAGCCGCGTGAATGGCTTCTGTCACGAGGTAGGTAAGTCAACACCGGGTTGTTTCTACCGGAGGCAGAGGGTTCTCGGCCATACATTAATCAGGGCCGAAGTGGCAGGACGCCACGGTCAGTGGAAAGCTTGACACTAACCAGGAAGCAGTAGCCAGCTCGCCGGTTTTGTGAGACATGCTCAGAAGAAGGAGAAACTCGAGGGCTGGCTCTCTCTACAGTGGGTGCCCCAACCCCCACCCCCCACCAAACACACACACCCCCTTTCAGAGTGGCCCAGGGAGTCTGCTCCCAGCAGCCGCAGCCTTCCAGATTTCCATCCCCAACCTGGCAGTTGTCCTGCTGCGCTGCTGCCCTCCTTTTGAGACCTCGGGTCCTCTGGGCTGGGCTGTGTGACACAACAGTAGAGGACGTGTTTCATGTGGTCCTCTTTCCCTCTAGGTCCTGATCTTCCTGAAGAGGACCCTGAGCAAAGGTGAGCGTGCTTCAAAGGGCAGCTGTCATCACACATGGCGGGAGAGGACGGTGTGGCTTTCAGAGTTGGCTGGGCTGGCCCGAGACGCCCGCCAGCACCCACCTTCCATCTCAGGGCAGCAACCCCTCCTGTAGGGCAGCCTTTAGCTCTGTGGACCCCACAGATGGCTCTCTTGGTTTGGGGGAAGTCAGAGGCCATGCCAAGAGCCTTCCTGCTCAGGTTGGTGATGACTGGGAAGCTAACTTTGAGGCCAGGAATCACTTTGGATCCTGGTGTGTCCATGGAGGACGGACGCATAGCAGTGGGTGCCACTGACAAGCCCCATCCTCGGTTAGCTTCCGTCAGCCTTGGGGAGATAGTGTGGTGACTGTGTGAGTTGGAGCGTGCCGCACGTGAGTGAAAGACGGTGTACACTCCCCACCTAACTCCTTGTCTCTCCCCTCCCCCCGCGCCCCAGAGATCCTCTTCCGAGAGCTGGAGGTGCGACAGGTGGCCCTGAGACATCTCATTCACTTCCTCAAGGAAATAGGGGACCAAAAGCTGCTCTTAGAACTCTTCAGGTGAGAGCCGGCCATTCGGGGAAGGGGAAGACAGAACTAGAAGGCCCTGAGCTTTTTCTGGAGAAGCCCCAAAGCCGCGCTATTGAAATGACACAAGGTAGCTAAGGAGACACACCTGCTTGTGACAAGATGACAGCGTGGCAAGGCTGTGCAGAACGAGACCCTGAAAGCACAGACACTGAGTGAGTGGGGGCCCGGCCCCACCGCCAGTTCAGAGAGGGCTCAGGCCAGCGGCCCCGCCTCTCCACACTTCCGAACATTGAGGGCGTGGCCAATGCGTTAGTGTATGCAAAGCTCTTGGCTTGATGCCTCAAGCTTTGTATTTATTCACTAAAGACCAGATATATATTTTTAACCAACTTACCCAAGTGTCCGGGTATTTTTTCAACTGTTAGTTTTTTGTTGTTTGGTTGTTTTGTTTTGTTTTGTTTTTTTTGCATTAAGCCCTAAACACGAGTAAACTCTGGATCCGTCCGCAATGTGTTAATCAGCAGCAAGCGTTTTCTCATCAAAAGGCTTAGGTCGGAACATGGTGTCTTCAGCCCTGTGATGTCCGGGAGGGGTGCCCTGGGGTGAGCGGGAGAGGAGGTACGTGTTCAGACAGGAGACCTGCGGAAAGCCTTGTAGGAGCAGTTAGGGTTTGAGGTGGGTCCATGCAACTAGGAAGGTCCAAAGGCCCAAGCCAGATGTTGGTACCTGCTGCCAAGATGGCGGCTCTCCCATCCCTGGACTCTGTAGACTTGGGCATTCTTCTGAGCCCCGTCAGGAGTGAGCACCAGGTGTCCAATGCCCGGGCAAGGCTGGCACTGGAGGACGGATGGAAGTGTGACACCCGCACAGAGATGAGTCTGTCTCCAAGATGCCAGTTGGGAGAGCAGGTCACCTGGTGAGGAACAGGATCAGGCACACGTGGTCATTGTGGCAGCGTCATCTTTGTTTTCCCTCCTCTCGCTTCCCAGCGAGCAAGCCTGTGTTAGGCATCACGGCTACGCTGGGGTCATGCTCTTAGCAGGGCAGTCTGCTTAGGTGAGTCGGAAGCAGAAGACAGGGGTCCCTGCGCTCCGGGGCTTTCTGCTCAACAGGGAAGCGGACACAGGGAGCACTGGGCACTAGACCAGCAGACCAGCACCAGAAGTCGGCACCGGCCGAGGAGGCTGCTCTGCTTTGTCAGAGAGGACTCTGGTTTTGTGGAGGTTGCTGAGGTTCTAGCGGTCAGTGCCCCTCAGTGCCTTGGCCTGGCTTTTCGCTCAGCTAGAGCACCAGGGAGACCATGGTAGCCGATCCTCCCTGCCTGTACACTGGGTCTCCAGTGACGAGAAGTTTGAGGAGAGAGGGCTTTCCTGGCTCAAGGAGGAAAATGAGTGCGCTGGGCTTCTGCCAGAGCAGTCACCGTATTGTGCGAGGTGGCACTGTCATCTGTAGATAGATGGAAACGCCCTCTTCGCTCTGCTTCTTCCCAGGTTCCTCGATAGGACAGAGGAGCTGGCGGTAAGTGTGACCTTCCTTTCCGGTGGGGACGCCCAGCCTCCAACATCCCAGACTGAACCCTTGTCCCCATTGTTCAGAAAGAAGGGGTCTGGGAAGCACATCCTGTAGCACAGTCATCAAGACCACCGGTGGAGTCATTACATCTTGGGCTGCTAGCCACAGAGGCCAGCTGTTCCAATCCACCAGCCGCCCTGTGGGAGAGAGACTTGACTTTCTCTTCCGGTAGAGCTGCCCTCTTGGAAACCCAGGGCCGCTGTTCTCCTCTGTCCTGCAGGATCTGTACCTCCACGACTCAGACTTGCCTCGATGGCAGTGCGTGGGGTTTGGCTCTGGGCGGTACAAGCCATCCGGTGCGTGACAATTCCAAAGGCCGGCTGTTGGAGCCCACCTAGAGGTCGCGCTGGGCAGACAGGTCGGGCGTCCCAGCCTCGATTCCCCGAGGAAGCAGGTCGACTCTGCTCACATGGGGCCACCGTGTGTCAGAGCCAACTCAGTGACAGCCAGCATCTCATTCCTCTTCATGCGCTCCCCCCTCCCTGCGTGGCGTCGTCAGGATTCTCATCTTCAGAAACATTGCCCTTAGGCTGTTTGGATTAGGCTTTGCCCCGCCCCCCCTTCTATAAGTGGATGCATACTGAGCTGATCAATTTGGTTGTCTAGCAGCTGAGGCGTTTTCTCAGAACATCTCTATAGGGCCGGGTAAAACCCCACCCACTTAGTCATGATGGTTAATGGCTTCCACATCAGACAGCACAGTTCCAGATGAACGTATTGCTGTTTTGAATCATTCCTTGGGCCCCATTCGCCCGCCCACCTACTGACCCACATGTGCACCCAGCGGGAGTCTCTAACAGTGAAGACTTTGGGATTTTAAGCGTGGAAAGCCCACTTGGTGTGCTACTCCTGCCTGCTATGGAGGCAAAGTAGCACAAGGTAGCACAAGGTCTGTCTCTGTGTTTCTGAAGCTGTCCCACTACCGAGAGCACTTGACCATCCAGGACCCGGACAAGCGAAAAGAATTTCTTAAGACCTGCATTGGGTGAGTGTGGGGCAGAGACGCCTGAAGGGTCAGCGCCTTGTGCAGACGAGATGGGATGGAGCGACGGAAAGGGGGTGGGTGGCTGGATGGTTGCAGGGAAAGGCGAAGAATAACAGATGATAAAGCATTAAAGCCGCTCCCACTCCATGTCCTTAATCACGAGTCCCCAAACAGCATTTTGTTATCTTTTTTTTAATGAAGTCAATTGATCTATAATGTCTATTCTCTCTCTCCCCGATTTTCAGTCGTAAAATCACAGAGTTGGCAGCCCTTTATGCACCATATATGTTTTTCGATGTCAATGGTCCTTGAACTCTCAAAACACAGGAACCCCTGGGCTAGGGCAAGCTTTGATCCCGAGTCTGAATCCCTGTGAAAGCTAGCTCTGTGGCTTATTCTCCCACTCACAGGGAGCTACGCTTTTTCTTATTCAACAGCCTTCATTATTTGGGAAATGTTCCTCTGATTGAGCTGCTGCTTGCTTCCTTAGAGCTTTTCACCTACCCTCGGGATTAATATGAAAGAAGTCCTCTTCCCCTTCCCACAGCAGTAGTTAGACTCCACCCCATGGTTTTGCTTCTCCAAGTTCAGTGTTCACCGTTCCTGCAGCTTTTCCTCTTGTGACACGAGTCCCAGGCTCCATTCCATACTGTGTCTGTGTCAACGAACTCCTAACTTTTAAGGCTACCAAGTCCTGAGGTGTGTCATGTGGCCTCTGGTAAACAGAGAGAATGCCAGAATAGCAAGGGAACTAGAATCAATGGTGTGCCCCCTTTATCGGTTCTAAAAGCTGGCTGTGGGTTATATATGTCTAGGCTAGTGCAGTTGACTTTCAGAGTGCTCCCAGAAGGTCCTGGACACAGGACTTAGGCGACATTTTCTAAAGCCTGGATCTGTGAACTGAAGCTTCACACCTGACTTCTATTCCGGGCCTTACCCATTATCTTACCCTATGGCTTGGAAGTAAGTTACTGTGTGTGCCTCAACTTCTTTGGTAAATGCCTAAAGTTGTGTTGCTCTGAGATCTCTGCCGATCCACACGTGTACCGCCATGCTTTGTAATTTCATTCACTCATACTGCTCTGCAGTAAAAAATGGCTAAGACATGGGAGTCGCCCTTGAAGGAGCGTTCCTTCGGAAGCTGTGCCGGGCATCGCAGACCTTCCCTGGGATCTGATGCTGGGCCGTTGGGCAGTCTCTGCCGACGTTCCAGCTCACCCAGTGAGGGGCCGCCCCATCCTGTCTCGGCAGAATCCCTAATGGCTACCTGTTTTTTAGCAGCCTTCAAGGTTGCTTAGAGGACAAAATTCCAAGCCAAACATGTTCATGAATGCCTGCCCCGGCCCTCTCTTTGCCTTTCAAGGATGTTGCAAAGGTGGATTGGGCGGATTTGTGAAGCCCAGGCTTCTGAGGCTGGCAGTGGTGATTTTGTGTCCTTGGATGTGTTTCCCCTTTGAAGAGGCCAAGAGGCACTAACCCTCTGACCCTCTCCCAGTTTTCCATTTTCAGCAGAAGACACTGCACACGTTCAAGACCATTACACCCTTCTAGAGCGTCAGATCATCATTGAGGTGAGAACCCTCATCTCTGGTTTCCCACTGCCAGGGCTCAGCGCCGTTCAGCACCGGGGAGACCTCTGTGTGCCGCCGAGTCTTGTTTCCCACGACAGTCCCGGAGAGCCTTCCATTCCTGCCCTTGACCCTATCCAGAGCACAACCCAGACAAACTCACGGCGACGGCGTGGGGCAGGGTGGAACCGCCGTGTGAGTTTCTGAGACCGTGCATCTCTACAGGAGGCGAGGGTTCTACCTGCCGCCCTGGTGGCACGCCAGTCAGCGCATAGCCACTGCAGCACCGGGACCGATGTCTTTATGGGACGGCTCCCTCTCCCCCTCCACATCCTTGCCATGAGCTCAGAAGGATTTCCTCTTCATCCCAGATCGCCGATGCCGTCACTACTTGACGGTTCTTTCCCCATCCAATTCGGAGCCAACATCCTTTCATGGATATTAAACTCCCTCGGCCTATCCTGTTAGAACTCCTGGTGGTTGAGTGGTCAAGTATCCGGCTGTGAACCAAAATGTGGGCAGTTCAAAACCACCAGCCACTCTTCAGAGGAGAGGCATTGCAGTGCGAATCGGTACAGGTTTCAGCAGTGGTTCTCAACCTAGCTCCTGCCGTGACCTTTTAGTACAGTTCCTCTCAGAAGTTCAGTTCTGGTCTGTAGGATGCTCTGATTCAGAATCACCTTGATGACAATGGTTTGCAGGGCGTGGGGGTTAGTCTAAGAAGCTTTTGTTTCGTTCTCTCTTTTTTCGGCCTCCTTCTTTGGGAGGTAAGGGAAACTTCTAAAATAGGAAGGTTTTTCCGCTGCCTGTGTGCCATAGACATGGTTCTTTTTCTTGGGCCTGGCTCATTCCCACACAGGCAAATGACCGCCATCTGGAATCGGCCGGACAGACAGAGATCTTCCGGAAGCACCCCCGCAAAGCCTCCATCCTCAACATGCCGCTGGTGACGACACTCTTCTATGCCTGCTTCTACCACTACGCGGAGGCCGAGGTACAGGCAGGCCGGGGGGAGTCAGACCCCGGTGCCCGCCGCATGGCAGGGACGTGGTTCGCAGGCCGTGTTGCATGGCACTTTGTCCGCCAGGAGTGTGTCCATTCTTAGCCGTCTCCCGGGAAGCTTCCTAGCCCTCAGCAGGGCTGACTGTAAAGGTGTACATGTCTTCATGTATGTTGGCACGCTACCAGAGTATGTTCTGGTGACCAAAGGGACACCTTTCAGACGGGCAGGCCCAGGACAGGGGAGAAACGAGACCTACATCGGAAAAAGGGAGCAACAGGCCACCAAGGGGCTGTGCCTCAGGGGGATTTTGTTTTGACATTGGGGGCGGGGGGGGCGGGTGGTGGTGTGCATTTAAAACGTTTGGAGTTGAGTCTCAAAAGTGGACAGGTTGTCCTTGTTAGACTCAGCAGAGTTGGGCAGAGCACCTTACAGTCAGGTTGTGGTAACATCTGCTAGGCCCAGTGAGGTCCTTCCCCAAATTAATGGTGAATTCCAGTGGGCTTTGTGTGACATGTAATAAATACAGAGCATGGAAAAGAAGGTTCGCAAAGTTAGGAGTGCTAATGATCTTTCCTCCGCTTCTCTCCTAGGGGACATTCAGTAGTCCCATCAACCTGAAGAAGACATTCAAGGTAGGCCCCGGCGCTGGGTAGCCCTGCACTCCGTGCTCGCTGTTCAGGGCCAAGGACAGACAGGAGACTCCCTGACCGGCCCGTGCACTTGGATCCCGAGAGGCCCGGGGCCGCCCAAGAAGCCTGTTCTTTTAAGGGACAGAATCAGTGGCAGGCAGGATGTCTGCCCATCCTTTCCAGAATTCTCAAATACCCCCCCACCCGATCATTTCTGCTTCTTCCCGCCCACCCCCCAACTTCTCCTGATGTCCACATTCCAGATCCCAGACAAGCAGTACGTGCTGACTGCCCTGGCTGCCCGTGCCAAGCTCCGTGCCTGGCATGATGTCGATGCCCTCTTCACCACAAAGGTGGGTGCCCTGACCCAGTTTCCTGCTGCTCCTGCTGCAAAAGGCCCGTCGTGCCCTCCTTTCAGCCCGGGGCTCGTGGGATATCAAGCTCTAGTTCACCAGTTCACATTTTCCTCCAGCTTTTCACGTTCCAGCGGTTCAGACTTAGAGAAAAGGGGAAAAGCTAATTAACGCACCCGTTAGTGAACCCTGGAGGCGCACTGGATGAAGCACTCGGCCGCTGACTGACAGGCCAGTGATTCACGCCAGCCAGCGGCTGTGCTGAGGAAAATCCCAGCCCAGGAGTCCTGCGAGCCGTTCCCCTGCCAGATGGGCGCTCACCACCGCCCCAGCTAACCCCAGCTTGTCTCTCTCTCTCTGTCTCTCTCTCTCTCTCTCTCTCACACACACACACACACACACACACACCTTTCTTCTGTTTTGTCCATTTTGAACCTGGGCATCTTCTTTCCCTCTTGCCTGTGTTAGTCAGTCGGTCACCATAATTACCAAAGCAACGCATGCCTGGGTCCAAGTAAGACATCCTCTAACAGCTTGCTGCCCAGGGAGACAGGTCCCTTCGTTGTCCACCAGCTCCCTTCGCACAGCTTTTCTCCACCCAAAGGCTGTTAAATGCTTGGCAGGGACCTTTCCAGACTGCTCCCCATGAAGGTGTAAGTAGTGGCCCATGTTCACCGCGCCCTTACAGCGCACAGGGTCTTTCTACGCAGTGACGCGCATTCTAGAAAACAAGTCACCTGCTTTTTCCCTTTAGCCGACTCTGCTGTGCCTCCCTGCTTATAGAGTTCAGAGCCATCCTCATCCTTGGCTGGTGGCCCCTCTTCCAAGTCTTTGACCTCTCTGAAAAACTCATCTCCATCCTTCACCCCCTGCCCTCACCCCGATGTCCTGATGTCTGGCTGGGAAGCCTGCTGAAGACTGTGGGTGAGTGCGGTGCCTGTGTCTCACCACGCTGCCACCGCCTGTGTTTCTTTTTCAGAACTGGCTGGGCCACACCAAGAAGCGAGCCCCCATTGGCTTCCATCGGGTGGTGGAGATTCTGCACAAGAACAATGCCCCTGTCCAGGTAATGGCTGCCAGAGAGACTGTGGTAGAGAATGCTCAAGAAGCCCTTGCTTTGTAGCTTCTTGCCAGCCAGTGGCGGGAGACCTGGCCAGCTCTGGTCCGTACCTCGTGGCCAGTAGCCCCAGGGCTACACGGAGCCCTCAGGTGGAAAAGAGCAGGGAGAGTAGGTCTGCTCTGTCTGGTTCGAGTCACCCACTGCGCCCTCTCCAGGCAGCCTCTGCGGGATGTAGTTGGCCTCTGCAGAGGGCCAGGGAGTGCATTTGCACAAAGCTGCTTAAACTGTGGCCGTCTGGAACAATTGGGCAACGGTTAAAGGTGAATCCAAGGTAGTTCTGTCTGTGCTTATCTCTTGCCAGTTCCTCAGCCTGGAGAGGTTGCAAGGAGAAAAAGCTTAGGAAGCCATCTCCTAGAGGATTCCCATCGACTGGGGGTTAGGACTCAAGGAACATGTGGGCTGTTGCTGTCACCCCAGAGTACTGCACGGGACACCCCTCCCCCCCCATTTCCCACCTGACCCCTTTTAAGAAATAATAATTTGGGCTGAGCCCCAGAGGCATAGTGGTTGAGTGCGGGACTGCGGCCCACAGGACTAGCAGTTCAAATTCACCAGCAGCTCCAGGAGCAAGGCTGGGCCTCCCACTCCCACCAGGACAGTGATGCCCACCCACCACCCCACCACCCCCAAAAAAAAAGGAATAATAATTTTATCTCGGTAAACTGGAGGAACAAAAGGCTGGTCCTGTGATCATGTTTCAGGGTGCATTTCAGTGACCCCACATTCGCGTTGCCCTGCATGACTTCAAGGCTCAGTTGTGTGTCACATGGATTAGAGCTTTGTTTTGCTTAAAGCTGAATACCGTTCCGGTGTCTGGATCATCCGTTCATCTGTTGACGGGCATGGGGTGGGTTCGTGCACTGCTGCAGTGGACACACATGGACACATATTTGAACCCCCATGTTCAGGGCTTCTGGGTCTTGAGGTTGGAGTTGCTGAGTTGTTTGGTGGTTCGTATATTTAACCTTTTGAAGGACCAAGAAAGATTTGTACCACTTCACCTTCCCACTAAGGATAAACCAGGCTTTCAGTTTCTCTGCATTCTTGCCAACGTGTGTGTGTGTGTGTGTGTGTGTGTGTGTGTGTTAGTCTGGGTAGACTAGAGAAACATTCATAGACACTCATATATATGT
Source organism: Nesogale talazaci (assembly GCA_004026705.1). Taxonomy (NCBI): domain Eukaryota; kingdom Metazoa; phylum Chordata; class Mammalia; order Afrosoricida; family Tenrecidae; genus Nesogale; species Nesogale talazaci. The sequence continues at coordinate 15,460 of PVJH01031912.1, forward strand.
AAGAGAGAGTTTTATATAGAGTAATTGTACATTAAGAACGCATCCCATCCCAGTCCAGTCTAAGCCCATAAGTCCGATACTAGCCCATCTGTTCAATACCAATCTCTAAAGTGCTCTTCAGACTCAGGAAACACATGCAATGATGCCAAATGCAGGATGATCACAGGCCAGCGGGTAAAAGTCTTTGGGTCCAGTGGCGTTGTACGCATCTCAGCGCTGGCAGGGATGTCCCTGTGGCTTTTCCAGTTCCCAAGGCATGGGGTTGATCAACATGGTGCTATGTGTCTTGGCGGTAGAGCGTCTCTGGGAGTGAGCCTAGAGAGAGAAGTGTCTTCCACCTCCAAGGATGAAATCAGATTTTCCAAAATTCTCTGGAGAAAGCCACGCCCACACGGAGGCCTCATTGGTTATGATCTGATTGACAGAGTAGACTCCACCCCTTCCCTCGTAATCCTCTTGAGTCCCGAGTTGACACCAGATTGTGTAACTACCACCGTGTACTACTCTCTGTTTGGTTTTCTGATCATAGCCATCTGGGTGGGTGTGAAGCGTATCTCACGTGGTTTCTGGAATGACCACAGACATCTGTGGATTGGCTATTTGTATATTTCCTCGGGGAAACTGCCTGTTCAAGTGCTTTGCCCGATTTTGCTTGCATCTTGATCTGCGCAGCTTGATCTGTGTGGCTGATGAAGGGGATTGTAGACGATGGCTACTGCCCTCTTTTGCCTTCTTGAGGAACTTTTGTGGGTTAGAGCATCATTAATTGGGAATACCTCTTCCCACAGATACTACAAGAGTATGTCAATCTGGTGGAAAACGTGGACGTGAAGTTGAACTTGGCGACGAAGTTCAAGTGTCATGATGTCGTCATTGATGTGAGTCTCCAGGACACGAGGCCCTGAGTTAGACCCTCTCTAGAGAGTAGGGAGGACAGTATTCCAGGGGAACCCTCGCTGGAGAGGAGTGCTAAATCCTCTGTCCCGATCCTAAAGAGCTTCCAAAATTCTGACTTACCGGACAAAGCGGCCACGTGAGTGGAATCCCCGCTGTGTGTTCTTTAAGGGCGAGTTCTCCGTTTGTGTCACACTGTCACCCTCAGAATTTGTAGGGCTGATCGAGTCCAATCAGGCCAGCTGACTTGGCTCCACCATGGAGACCTTTGGGTGCTTGCCCCCCCCCCCCCGGGGGCTCCTTGGCCTCTCCTGAAACCTGGGTACAAAGTGGTAGGCACAGAAAGAGCAGGCCCACTCGCTGGGACTTGACGCGGGGTGTCGTGGCGCGCAGACCTGCCGGGACCTGAAGGACCGCCAGCAGTTGATGGCCTACAGGGGTAAGGTGGACAAAGGCTCCGCTGAGGAGGAGAAGATCGACGCCATCCTCAGCAGCCCGGTGAGTTGCCGCGCCCCCCCCCCCCCCCAGCTCCCAGGACCGTTCACCTGGGCCCCGCCGAGCCTCTGGGTGTCCACGCTTCTGGGGCCCGAGGGTGAAAGCCCGGCTGAGACCCACAGAAACGCCTCCTGAGGTGTGGGGTGGGACGAGGGCGATCGGAGCCTGGTGAACTCCCGGGAGCATAAAAGCAGATGTTAGAGATCCAAAGTGACCCGCCCGCAGTTGCCTTTGCATGGATGTGACCTGCCGCCCGGTGAGAAAGGCGCGTTCTCGGGAGCTCAGCTGGTGCAAGCCCTCCCCTCCTTGCCCGAAAGGACCAACCTGGGTGAACATGTCCCGCTGCGTATTTGGAGACCCACCCAGGGAGCCTGTAAAGCTGGGACAGCCTGGGCCTACGGAGGGCAGAACCCCGGGGGCAGGGAGGCCCGAAAGCAGGCTTGGAAAATGCAGAATAAGTATTGAATACATCCCGGGATAAGTGACACACTCCAATTGAAAACCCTTTCTCGGCCCCCTTCCCTTCCCTGGCCCGGCTAGGAGTCCCCATCAAGACTCGGCAAAGCTCACTCTCCCGTGCGCTCTCTCTACAGCAGATCCGCTGGAAGAACTGAGCGCTGTTCATGCACTCCCCGAACCAGACCAGCCTCGGGTCTCCTTGCCCGCCTGTGAGAGAAGAGCGTTCCTCCCCTGGGAGTGAGGGTCACCGCACCCCCCGGCCCAGACCCATCGACAACAAGCAACCGGGCCTGGCACTCTGGGAGGAAGCCAGACAACTTTAGACTGACCTTTCTATCAAGGGTCAGGATCACAAGCTGTGACTGCTCCTAAGAAAGACTCTCTGCACCTGGTGCTCGTGTGGAGGTGGCTGTGGGTTCCAGATGGGCCCATGGTCTCTATCGCAGGCTGAGAAAAGAGGCCTTCAGGCCCATGGGACCTCACAGGGTGGGTGACCCCCCTTCTCAGTTCCTGATGACCCTGGACATGGTCTGGACATAGGCAGCCCTGCTCTCAAGGCAGGCAGAACAGGACCGCATGTCTGCATCGCAGGGCCGCAGAAAAGGTGCTAGCGTCCGGAACCCACAGGAGACATGCTCACAGCAGACTGCACGTGGACCCTTTACCGTCCTGCCCTGTTGGGGCAGAGATGGCCCAGCATCATACTACTTCAGCCAGTGTCCTGCTGCCATCACAGCCCCTGTACTCTCGGACCAAAACCATGGTTCTTTTTGCACCTACACGGAGGCACCGAGCTGTCCTGGAGTGGGTGTCAAGACCACTGCCTTTTCCTGTTCTTCTCCCACCCCGGCCCCATGTCTGTCTGGGGCATGGCTGTGGCAGAACTGGAGGACAAAGCAAAATTTCACTTCGCCGGGCACTTCAAGAAGTTTCCTGGGGCTGAACCCAGCAGACTTTCTGACCCTGGGGTGTTAGGATAGAGGTCTTCTGTTCCCTGGTCTTTGAGAAGACCCCTCTGTCATGCTAACGTTTGCCCTGTCCCGATACTCGCCTCCTACCCACCTGACTTGCCCAGACTCCGAATAAAGCTGTTTGCTTCTGGGTGCTGTCTCTTGCCCATTGGATGTCTTATGCAGACTGGAGACCATAGCTCATCATGCCCATGTCTGCACTCAGCAGCCTGTCCACCGGTCAGGTTAGAGTGACGGGGGCCATGTGGCTGAGTGAGCAGGCAGACCAGCAGAGCAGAAACCCTGCTTCCTTTCCTAGCCCTTCACTGGCAAGTCGAGTGGCCCAAGGAGCCCCTATACTTCTCTGCACCTGCCTCAGCCTTTACCAGAAAGGCATGGTGATGGCTAAACTTCCAGAGTTGTCTGGTCCTGGGGCAGGTGGAGTGGGGGAAGTGGTAGGGCACAGGGAGACGCTCCATCCTGTAAAGTTACCCAGCATGTTTTTTGTTTTTGTTTTTTGGGCATCACTGCCCTCTGCTGGTCATGGGAGCTACCCAGCGCTGCTCGTGAGAGCCGCCGCTGGATTTGAATTGCCAGTCCCGCACTCAACCACTTACGCCACGGGGACTCAGCCCACCCAGCATGCTTTAAGGCAGAGTGGTGTTCAGCAGGAGGTGACTGGCCGACCCCAAGAGCCATTTGGTCATGGTAAGAGAGCCTGGTGGTTATCACAACGTGGTGGAGTTTGTCGGCACTTCGTGGGTAGAGGCTAGGGATCCTGCCAAATGTCTGGAATGCACAGGCAACCCCCTCAACAAAGAATTAGACCATAATGTCAGTAGTGCTGAGGTTGAATGTCCCCCACCTTTAAGGGGACTCCTTGCTCCTGCGGCTGCCATCCTGGATAACCTCTTTCCTGGTCCGCTCCCTTGCTTTGAGAGGAACTTCTAGTGAGGTCAAGCACTAAGTTATGCACAGTTATTAACATCTCTGAGCAAACGGTGGTCCTAGCTAACTGGTGTTTGTGGGTTCTTTCAGAGAAGCGGAACCTCTAGGTGCTTGACTAGACCCACTCCACGTCTCATGAGCCCCGTGGTCAAAGCTCCTGGAGGGCAGCAGTTTGGACCCAGCAGCTGCTCCAGGAGAGGGAGATGCGGTAGAGAAAGATGTCCGCTTCCGTAAAGGCTTCAGACTTAGAAACCCCAGGAGGGCAGGTGAGCCATGGGGTCACAGTTGTGAGCTGGTGTAGACACTGCTCTCATCTTACACATCCAGTGGGCGTGAGGGTATGATCTGCAATGAGAAAACTTAGAGATGAGAGAATGCAGTTGGAGCACTGTAGAATAGACACTGCGGAGGCACCCACTTTATTAGAGGCAGGCTTCAATACATTCCGTGCACGGAGCCTGCCACACGTGGCAGGTTTACACAAAGGGAGAGCTGAACAATTTGAAGGCTTACAAAGCAGCAGTAGCACATCAACCAAATTATTCCCAGCCAGGAGGGGAGGATGAGGCCGGGAGCATGGAAGTATCTGATAAGTTTGCAGGCAGTTGCCTTCTGCAGCTTGAGTCAGGGAACAGGAGGCAAGTGTCCGTTTATCTCGGACAGAGACAGGCCAGCATTGCTTCATCAGCTCCCGGGGCTGAGCCATCAGCCGTCCCCCTCAGGCCATGAGCCATGGAAAGTGGTCCTGTCCCCTTGGCTTAAGGAGCAGACAAGGTCCCACCTCCGCCCTCAGCTGGGAGTCAGACGCGAGGGGTGGGTTGGTGAGCTATGTTGGTAGACATATCTAACGTACACGTGGGGTTGTTACAGAGAGGTGAGCCTACTTAAGCTTGAGAGTTGGTTGCAGTCTGGCCCTCCTGTCTGACGGTGGAGCGGGTGGATGCACACTGAGGGAGGGCAGGGGCCCACTGGGACCCCGGAGGAGGCCCTGGAGCCTTTTGCTTTTCACTGCGTCTAGCCGACAGGCGTCCTACAGAAGAAGCAGGTGAACATCGAGGTGAACACGCACCAGCCCAGGAGGGTGAGACGCTGAAGGAGAAGCGGTAGCAGTGGGCCCAGCAGCCTGTGCCCACCTAGGCAGCCAGCAGACAGCGACAATGTGTGTGGGTCCCCAAAGGGCCCGCCCCCGACCTCGCAAACGTACCCATCCTTTGACTGCTGCTACCCTTGTACGCTCCAAGTCAGGCACAGAAGTCTCTTGGGAGCCACCCGCCAAGCAACACGCAGGGTGGAGAGTCCTGGGAAGTGCAGGTGACCCTCAGCCACAATAACTGAGTCCTGTTTAGAGAAGACATTAATGAAGGGTCTGTCTCCGCAACGCCCTCTTGTACCACGCTGATTGTGCCGACGTGGAGGCGTGCGGCTCTCTCGGTTTCCTCTGCAGCAGGAAAACCAGCGGCAACCTAAGGATGAGCTACCCTGGCTACAGCGAAGGGCTCGGGCATAGGACCGATGCGAGGGTGGCACGGGACGGCGCGCTGTTCTGTTCTGTTCTGTGGAGGCTTGCTATGGGTCGGCGCCAGCTCCATGGCACCTCACACCGCCGCTGTCCACCGTTTACAGAGGAGCCCGAGCGGCATCGTGGTTACGCAATGCGCTGCAACCCAGAGGGTCGGCAGTTTGAACCCGTCAGCCGCTCTGCGGGAGGAAGCTGGCCTTTGTCCTCCCGAAGAGGTGCAGTCTCAGCAGCTGCCAGGACCACTTCTGCAGCCTGACAGGGTCTCTAGGAGTCCGCTTGGATTGACTTGGGGGCAGCGAGTTTGGACTCCCTGTTTGAAGAGCCCTCGTGGTCCTGCCAGGTGAGGTTGGACTGCTGACCTGATCAAATCCACCGCCCTCCCCACTTGAAAGGGGGCAGGCCATCTGCTCCCATAAAGGGCCTCAGAAGCCCTACGTCGGCCGCTCTGACTGATGGCAATGGGTGTCTCCACCACGGTGGTGTGTTCCTCACATTTAGGAACTTGTACACGCCGCCCTTCAGATCCTGGGGCTTTGCCTTTGAAGAGACAGAGTGTGGTACACAGCCCTCCTGTTAAGGGGCTCTGGGATTTGAGGAGCTTCAGGTTCGACTTTCAGCCTGGCTATTAGTCAAATAAGAGACGAGGGTTCTGGATATCATTAATCTCTAAATGAAAGGCGGGCTTGGGAAATTAACTCCTTGAGTCCTGTTACCAGTCTGCAACAAACAAACAAACTTGGAACCCTAGAAATCTAGGCTATTCTGGGAGCAAGGAAGGTCCCAAAGCCCTGTGGGTGTGTGGGCAATTGTGAAAGGAGTTTATTTCCTGTAGGTGGGGCTGGCCCCTTTAAGATTCAAAAGCAGAAGTAACCTGGTAGCTAAGGAGTCATAATGACCACTCTCTTGGGTAATTAATGCCCCTAGGACTTGTCATTCTTACATCTGAGACCAGCACTGGGGAGTCCAGTTGATCTTCTCTGCTGGGGAGGTGAGGACGGTAGACAGGGTCAGCATTTACTGTGCATTCAGACTTTAAATATTCCTGTCTGACACCAGGCACCGGCAGGGGCTCATTTGGGTAGTTTAATACCTTGTAGAGAACCGAGAGTTTAAAGGAAGGGAAGAATTCTTTTGAAATGACAGTGGTCAATCATATTTCTAAAGCTTGGAAGGTTTTAGAAGGGGAGAAAGCCCTGGTCCCAAAGCCGCCGTGGAGGTGGGTGCCGAGCAAGGTCAACTCATCTGGCCAGAACACCACCGGGAAAATGACGGCAGGTTTCTGGTCAGCTTTCGTAGGAGCCTGCTGTTTCCCCCTGTCCAGCATTTGGACGCTTTCAGAACCTATGCTCCCTAGAGAACTGGGCAAGTTCTCCCTGCTCAGAACCTGGGGGCAGAGAGGGGCTGAACACTCCCACCCAGCCCCCCATCATGAGTGCTTTTGATCCAGGTGTGCACACTTACCAACGCGTATGCACCGTCTTCTGCCAGGCCAGGGGCCCCGATGTGTGTCTGTCTCCGCAGGAGATGGTGTCGTGGAAATGGACTTGCTGGACAATCTGGAGACCCTGCAGTTTGAGTACGGGGTTCCAGAGGACGATCGCGTCTGGCTGTTTCTGCAGGGCCGTTCACGGGGCCTGACGATCGAGGCCTGTGCCCACGCCACGTTCTTCTGCAAACTGTTCCAGACTGTGAGGTAACCTGGGTGCATGGGCAGACCACAGGAGAAGCAGCGAATTTCAGGAAGCCCCCCTGGCTTGACCTTTTTATCTCGGAGGGAAACCTGGACAGGGAGAGTATCTTCTGAGTCTTCAAGCCACCGTCACTCTTGGTCGGAAAGGACTGGGAGACCCCCTGTCAGGGTCCTTGGCTGATGTTACCTCACGAAGCCTGGGTCCCTGGTGGTCTCCTCGTAGTGGATGGATGGATGGATCGATTCATTTGGGCACCCACCCGGTGGAACCACCAGCTTGTCTTCCTGCTAATGATTAGCCAGGCCTGGCTGTAAGTGTAAGGGGTTCTTCCTTGGTGGCCATGCTGAGAATGGACTGCTCCCTCACAGGAAAGCCACCGAGGATCTCAGAAGGTCCTGTTGGCCAGATCGCCTTGCTCGAGACCAGGAGTACCTGGTCCACAGAGAAAATTTCTGTCAGGCTCCGGCTTCTGATCTCTTTGTCTAAGTAACTAGGTCACTCCTCATTATATTTCTCAGTTTACTTTTCCCTGAAATTCCACTGATTCTTGGATGGTGGGGCCTGATCTGAATGCCACGTGCCGTAAGCATGGCACATTCCCAGGGAGGCGGGCGGCTTGCTGAGTTTGCTGTCTGCCTGGAAAGGCCGCATAGACCTGAGGGTTGCGCCCCACGTGAATGGTGAGAAAGGGCTGCTTGCACCGTGGTCAGATTTGAAAGGAAAGAGAAGACATGCCAGTCAGAGTACAGTGTAGCAACGATGAAACATACAACTTTCCCCTAGTTCTTCAATGCTTCCTCTCCTCCTATCATGATATGGCAAAAACCACGATACAAATCCGGCTAGAGCAGAGGAT
>PVJH01031913.1:0-23242 GCA_004026705.1 Nesogale talazaci
GGGGGGGGTGTTGTCCTGAAGGAAGAAGTGGAGGGAAAGGGGCAGAAACCGTTAATGTCTCTTTAAATGCAGTTTTTCCCTACAGTGTACTCCTGCCCATCTCCCAGATGCCCTGGTGTCTGCGCTGACCAGAGCCCAAGACTAGCATTCGTGGTCTCCGGGCCACAGGGATGCTTCAGCCATCTCTGAGGAGGCAGTGCCAGGGTCCTTGTGGCCCTGTCCCCTCCCTTTTCCCTCCAGAGGCTAAGTCAGCCCTGCCACCCTTGTCTTTCGCTCTATCAGTCCTCCCATCGCCCCTGTGCCAAGAAAGGAAGGACTGGCGACTCCACCACCTTGCCAGGCAGTGCGGCTCTCCTGATGGGGCGGAGGGTAGGGGTGGTATCCATGAGCCTGGCAGTTAGAAGTGGAGCGGGGGACAAACTGCTGAGGTCACTGGCAGCCAGCCACCGGGCCCTTCCCCAGTCAGCAGCATGGACGCTGCAGGCCTCCCAAACCTGAGTGGGGGAAGCTCGTCCCTCTCAGGCCCTGTCCTCTCTGAATAAGCTTCTCAAGGAGCTTTGGCCCTGCAGCATATCGTCCGGTCCCCAGTCCTAACTCCTTGCTCACCCCTCATCCCACGGGGCCCCAGCAGAGTGTGGGCATGGGCACCAGTCGCTGGAGTTGTCTGTTTCCACTGTCTCCCCCCACCCCACAGTGTCAACTCCCAGATGGCTCGGCGACAGGTACGGATGACAAAGGCTGAAAGCACACCACACCCCTACTATGCCCGAGGGTTTGTACACACCCCCTCCCCGCTAGAAGTCAGTACGGTGACACCAGCTCTCGCCCTGTTTGCAGGGCTGGACGGCACAGCTAGGAAAGCAGCAGGGGGGTGGGGTGGGGTGGGGTGCGAAGGGTTCTTCTGGGCAAAAGCAGCGAGTTTCGTGTGCCGGGAGTGAGAGGCCCCGGTCCTAAGCCATGCAACACCTAGAAAGATGCTGGCCTCCAGGGCAGGTCTTTCCTGCCCCCACCCCAGCCCCCTCAAGTTCCTCCGACTGGGGGTGAGGAGCAGGGAGGAGGGAGGCAAGAGGAAGACCTTTGATAATCTACCTCTGTTTCCCTAATCTGTCCCTTTTCTCCTCTCTGTAACAATAAAAAAACGAGCTTCCTCTCTTCTCCTGGAACCCCCGTGATGTTACCCATCTCCCGTCTTAGACTGTGGCCTGTTTGGACAAAAGCCATCAGATGGGGCCCCAGGAGCTACAAACTCCCATCCTGCCCCCCACCCTTCAGTGACATGCTTGCCCCCAGGAGGCCAGTGCCTCCAGGGCACCTGCCGTTGACACAGCTTCTGCATGCCTCTACGGGGCATTCTCCGGGAGCCCGGGCGGCGCGGTGGTTATGCAGGGGGCGGCTAACGGCCAGGCCAGCGTTGGAGTCCACCAGCCGCTCTGTGGGGGAAAGACGGGGCTTTCTCCTTGTGCACAAAGTTACAGTCGTGGAAATTCACAGGGACAACTCCATCCTGACCTACAGGGTCACTCTGCACGGGCAGCGGCTCAATGGCAGTGCGCTTGGTTTGGGTTTGAGGCCTGTCTCATAGCACCCAGGCAACCGACTGCCTCTGGCAACATCTTCAGCTCCTCCCTGACCTTCCGACAAGCTGTCCCCCTTAGCCGACCAGGTTCCCGCTTATTCAGACCCTTCTCCGTCTGCCTCCTTCTGACTCACTCAGCCTGAGATGTTTGGTACCATTTCACTTCCGCAAGGGGGGCCTTTCTGACCCCTTCCTTGAAGGCCGCTCCCCCCGTCCTTGGTATTCTCACATGACACTTAGGTGACCAGATGCCCTGCTTTTTAACAATTGTCCCACGTCCTGTGGTGTTTTAAAATTAAATAAATGTATTACAATACTATGTTTGCATTCTCTGAACATTTTTGTTGCTCCATAGAGACCACATTTTTAATCAAGAACCCCCACCCCCCACCTCCAGGTCAATGGTGTCCCACTTAAAATCTGGTCACTTTACGACTCGGCACATCTGGGAAGGGCCTGTTTGTGTGCAGATGCCAGTGGCTCCTGCTAAGATAAACTGCCCAGGACAGGGGCCGTGTCCTCCTGACCTCCCTGGCTCTGTCCCGGAAGATAACTGAGGACAGACTACAAGGAAGGGGTGTGTGGCCGGCAGTGGAGTCCAAACAGGCACCGCACTGGGGCTTTGTCAGGGAAGGCTCCTGGGGGCTCGGAGCCCGGCAGGCAGTTATTGCAGTGCAATCATTCGCCTGCCAGGATCAAATGTCTGGAGGCACCTCTGGACACTGCCACCTTGACGGAGCCCGAGGGGAGAGGCAGCTGCAGTCCTCACCTCGTTGCCGGCCCCCGGCAGGAACGTCTTCACTTTGATGGTCTTCCCTGGGGCAGGGAAGGGTGACTCCATGAGGCTTCTCATGAAGGGGTAGACCAAGGCAGCCGAGATCCCACGCCGGCGCTCCACCTCGTCCAGCACCTGTGGCCGCCACCAGCAGCCCGAGGAGGAGGGGGGTGTCAGGGCACTGCCCTTCCCCAACTCTCGGGCCCAACGCTGCTGGACAGGACTGTCTTCCCTGGGACTTCACACTCTACCTCCTCACTGCAGGGACGCCTGCTGCCCACACTGATCCCCCCAATGGGTGCTGACCTCTGTCCCCAGGAGCTGAGCAAACGGAGGGGCAAAGCAAAGCAGTATAATAACCCGGAGTGTCTCCCCAGCCCCTCCCCACTCTGGTCTCTGTCCCTGAGGGGTCAGGCTTCGCTCTGGGGAGCAGACATGGGCAATGGGAGAACTGGGGGACAGGCCAGCGGGCTAGGTGAGAGCCACGCTTGGGAAGCAGGAGGGTGTCAGAGAGCGAGCATGCACTTGCTCCACCCTCACACCCACGTGCGTATGTATGTACATCTGTACGTACACACACACACACACACAAACACACACACGCAGGTGGTTTTCTCATCTGGGCTGGCTGCAGATACTCCAAAGGGAGCTGTCAGCTGTGGGGGAGGGAGGGAAGGGGTGGGAGAGGGAGGCAAGCCAGAAGCCCTCTTACCTTGGAAAACAGGCCGAAGCAGCCAAGGCGGCTGATGACACAGTATACCTCTGGCAACCTAGGCCCCTTCCCACTCGGCTGGGCAGGGTCGAGGAGGGGAGGGGGAGACAGACACAGAGAATGCTGGATCACCATGGGCGACTCGTCCCCTAGGGACTGAGGGCTAGAAGAGGGAGGCTCGTGCCTCTTCCAGACCCCTGTCCTCTTCCGTCAGGCCCAAAGGCAGCCTCTGCCAAGGCTGCTAGGCAGGACGCTTCTGCTCCCACCAGTCTCCACTGGGCTGCTCTGCTCCCAGTGATGGGGGGGAAGAGCAAGGCAGAAGCACTCCCGACAGACAACAACGGGAGAGGTTTGTGGCACTACCGCCTTCGGGGGAGGGTCCCAGGAGTGGGTGTTAACAGGGGACTCGTGTACACTCTGAAGAGCAAAGCATAGCCGGTGTCCACCACCCCCGCCCTCGCTTTTTCACCCCTAGGGGGCTGGGGGGACATTCTGCAAAACACCCCTTTTGGGAATGGCTCTTTTTGCCATTCCCAGAGGGCAAGTGGGAAACAGACGAGGAAAGGGAACTCTCTGAGTCTCTGGGGCTTAGAACTTTATAAACAAAGTGCACTTGCAATGGTATGCCCGTTTTATAACGGAAGAAACGGAGTTCAGGAAGATGATGCCATCTGCCCACTTCTCAATACTGGGAATGCAGGTGTGGAGTGAGGGGGAGCCCTGATGGTACAGTGGGGGCTGCTAACCCCAAGGTCGGTGGTTTGAAGTGCTCAGGGATAAGCGTTTCTGAGACCCACAGGGGCAGTTCTGCCCTGCCCTACAGGGGCACTGTGTGGTGGAATCGACTGGGTGGCTGCGTTTTCATTCTGCCTCCTCTTCCCTTTTGCGGAGCAAATGGGAACAAGGACAAAACGGGGACGAAACAGGTGGTGGCTGGGGAGGGAGACCTGTACCCTGGCCCGGAGCCCCCATGTACTGGTCTCAGTCCGTCCACTCATCCGGTGAGGGTGGCAGGGCTCTAGGGCTGCCCCTGGGCCAGAGACCTGAGGGCCTGGCCAGGCTGCCGGGAGGGGGAAAGGGAGAGGGAGCGGGCAGAGCAGCAGGTGCTGGCCCCGGCCCCTCATGCAGGCTGCTAAGCAAATGCAGATGGGGCTATTTCAGTCTCCAGACCTGCTGGCCACACGTCACCGATCTAAAGAGAAGTCAGAATCTGTTTGTGTCCATATTAGGCCTGAAACTCGCTCCTCTCTCCTCCCCCCCCCCCCCCCCCCCCCCCCCCCCCCCCCCCCCCCCCCCCCCCCCCCCCCCCCGCCTCCACGAAAGGCCCAAGTGATTAAATCAAGTATGTGGGATTTGGGTTAGAATCATTGTGTCCAATCTGCAGGAATGCCGAGCTAGTGCCAGCCCCCTTGGCGGGGACCCAGCCCAGGCCCTCTCCGTGCACGCCAGGACAAACACAGGCTTCCCTGGGGGCCGCGGGCCCTCTGCAAGGGAGCAGCAGAGCAGTCCCTCCTGCATAGGCAATTCTTACCACCCTGGGGACTCAGGAGGGGCTGGCTTCCACCTGCCGTGGATGCGGCTCCCCATTTCCACAGCCCCACTCCCGGGGCACCCGGAGGCCGGACTCCGAGGAGGCACCCTAGCCGTGAGGTGCCCCAATGCATCCGACTGCTCCTGCCCTCCCTGGCGGTGGGATCTTGGACAAGGCCGTCCCCCTCTCGGTGTGTTTCCTCCTCAAGAGCCTGGGCTGTTTGTGGTGAGGAGGAAAGACGGTGACAATGGGCGGACGGCACCTCCCTTGCAAGCCAAGCGACGAAACACACACAGCCGCACCAAGTCCGGGGCCCCCGTGAGGGCAGGGTTTGGCGGGGATGGGACCGCTCAGGAGATTGCCACGTCTTGCTCCCCGGTCTCTTGGGGTGGATCGGAACCACCAACTCCTTGGTGAGAAGCTCAATGCCTGAGTGTTGGCATCAAAATAAAATTCTGCTCCCTCTGTTCTTGCTTTCCCCGAGGAGGGTGCGGGAGTGGGGGGAGGGGTGGAGAAGGAACACAGTGGGCTGCTAACCACCAAGTCACTCAGCAGTTCGAAACCACCAGCCACTCCCTGGGTCAAAGATGAGGCTTTCTACTGCCGTAGAGAGCACAGAGGAAGTCAGCTGGATGGCAGCGAGCACGAGACCATGTAACTTCCTCCATCAGACACGTGTCCCTCTCCTCCCATGCCTTCCGCATGTTCCTGAACATGCTACCTAATGTGGTGGTGAGGAAGTCCCTACTTTGATCTAATAATTTCATGTGTTCTCTCCTCTGGGGCCACAGGATCCTGCCGAGGTTCTGACCAGCAACTACCAAGAGTCCAAGGAAAATGAAAAAATATAGGAAAAACATAAAGGAAGAGAGGAGCGTTCCTCCGTAAGCAGCAGCCCATTCCCTCCTCTCCTGGATAGACAATCTCGACGCAGAGGGGCCGCTCTGGGCTGGGCCCTGCTGTCCCAAGAGGGCACCAGCTGTGAATAGGTGTGTTGGGTGGGGGGGGGGGAAGCCCAGGACAAGGGGCAGAAGGATACTCAGGCACACAAATGCCACACCCTTGGCCCGCCAGCCCCCAAGGACAGGACAGCCCCACTCACCAGTAAGCGCCTGCAGTAGCCAAAGCGCCGGCTGCCATCCTCTCCCGTCAGCATGAAAGAAAAGGTCTCACTGGAACAGGGGAGGGTCTGGATTCAGGGGTGCTGTCAGAGGGGCCGGAGCAAGTCCCCGGGAGAACAGGGACTGTCAGCGGGCAGACTGGGGGGAGGGGGAAACGAGGTGAAGGGCCAGGCTGAGGCAGAAGAGGAGGGCTGGACTAGGGTGGGCCCACTCCGCTGGCCACTGCTGTGGGCCTGAAGACGCTGGCCCCCTGCAGGCCTCACCTGCTATACTCGGACACCGGAAGCCAGTCCTTGGCATCGGGGAAGCAGAACTGGGGAATGGCCTTGAGCCGCTCCTCTGCCTCCCGCATCTGCTTGGTGGGCCGGTCCAGCTGTGGGGAAGGGGAACACGGGGAGCAGACAGACATGTGATGACATGTGGCAAGTGATGACGTTCCCTCCAGGGACGGAGATGCCAAGCTACCAAGCGGCATGCCTCTCAGAAACCCGCTCGCGGCGCTGACAGACAGGCCTGCATGGGGGCCGCATCATCACCCACCAGTGAGCAAGCAAGCCCTTCCAAGGGGCTGTCTGTGTGCGATCGAGTGGGCAAGGCAGAGCAGCAAAGGGACGCGATGAAGGAGGCCATTGCTCGGGGTACCGTGAAGGGCACCAAGCAGGTGATGTGGCTGCGAGTGGGGCCAGCAGTGCTTGTCCTGCCTGAGCAGAGACCCGGGACTGAGGGAGAGAGGGGCAGTCTGGACAGAGACAGGAGAGGCAGATGGCAGGCCGGTGGTGGGCGGGGCGGGGGTTAGGCAGTCGGCCTAACCTGGTGTCAATTTGAGGGTTAGGGGTGTAGGGGTGAAGACTAGCCTGTCCAACTGGAGATAGCCAGTGGGACCTCTGTGTAGGCATGGCTTTCCTAGAATTCCTGAGAATTCTAGGAAATCTGGCTGTATTTCCCCCTTGGAGGCAAGACTCACTCCTCAGTCCCTTGGAGACGCTCTGACAAGACACATGGCTAACTCCCTGGGAGACATCGCAGAGGAGAAGCCACATGGGCTCACCCTGATGGAACCAGAGACTCCTTCCAGTGCTGAGATGCTTACAAGGCCACTGGATCCAAAGACTTTTTTTTTTTTTGGGGGGGGGGGGGCATCACTGCTCTCCGGTGGTGGGAGTAGGAGGCCCAGCCCCACTGCTGGAATTGAACCTCCGTCCCAGTGGGCCGCAGTCCCGCGCACAACCACTACGCCACCGGGGCTCAGTCCCCAAAGACCTTCTCACCCACTGGCCTGTGAGTGGCCTGCATTTGACATCATTACATGTGCCTTGTGAATCTGAAGGAGACTTTATAGACTGGTATGGGACATATGGGCTAATATCAGACTTGTGGGCTTGGACTGGACTGGGTTGGGATGCTTTCTCAATGTTCCATTCCTCTTGTACATACACCTCTCCCTCATATACATATGTGTGCTTATGAATTTGTTTCTCTAGTCTACCCAGACTAACACAGTGGGGTACAGTGCAGTGGAAAATGACCGCTCCTGGGGACACAGGCTTTTTTTTGGAGGGGGAGTGAACATGCACTATAATCACAGCAGGGGAAGGAGCCACGAACGTGTGACTCTCCTGCAGCCATCATGCTGTACACTGACAAGGGGCCAACTGTTTGCTGCGGAAACTACCTCTCAACAAAACTGCTGTTGGAGGGCAGGGGTCTTTCCTGAGCACCCCACCCCCACCCCCAGAATGAGCAGGGGGCCAAAGCCACTGCATCTCAAAGCCCCCTCTGGCCGTCCCTGGAAGAAGGCAAGTGGACTCAGGGCGGGGATGCAAGCTACAAGGGCTGGTTCTTTCCCCTCGGGTGGGCGGAGCTGGCTGAAGGTGGGGCAGGCTGGGGCTCACCTTGGGAAACTGGTAGGAGACTTCTGGGAGGTAGGTGTTTCGGGATGGCTTCTTCTTGAGGGACACCACCACAAAGTACTCGAACAGCTCCCGCTCCTGCCACTCCAGCAGCTCCAGCTCCAGCGTCCTGTAGCTGGGCGCACGCTTCAGCATGGACTGGATGTGGACTAGGCGCTGCGTGTGGGCTGGGGGCAGGCCACACATCAGGAGGCAAGCAGGAGGCAAGCAGACGGGCCCCTCACTTCCTTTCCCCACCCAAGTTCCCTGCCACAACTGCCGCCTCAGCCCGACTCAGGGTGCTGCTCTGTGGTACTCCCATGAGGACGTGTCCCCTCCCCTGGTTTTGTCTGGGAGGGAAGCGCAGGCGTGCACAGCGATTGCGCCAACACAAATGGCGGTGCTTCAGAACAAAACAGCATCTCAAGAACCTATTGCCAGCTGAGCCCTGGTGGCGCAGTGGTTTGGGTGCAGGACTGGGGCCCACAGGGTTGATGGTACAAATCCAGCAGCAGCTCTCCAGGGGCAAGGCTGGGCTTCCTATTCCCATCAGGGCAGTGATGCGGGGGGGGGGGGGGGGGGTAAAAAAGAAAGAAAAAAGAACCTATTGCCACCGAGGTGATTCCGACAGAACAAGGGAGAACCGCCTCTGTGGGTTTCCAGGATCAGAACTGTTTCCAGAAATAGAGTCTCATCTTCCCCCCGTGAAGCGCCTGGTGGTTTCCACCTGCTGCCTTGTGGTTTAGCAGCTCAGGGCACAACCCTCTGCTGCCAGGGCTCCGGGCAAACGCAGGGGTGAGTCGGTGGCACTCCCTCCCCCTCCGCCTGCATGGCAACAGGGCCAGAAGGAACTGAACATTGATGGATGGGGGGTCCACCTTCGGACCCTCCCAGAGTCCAAGGTCTCCTTGCCCGGGAGAAGAGGGAAGGAGAAGCAAGCTCCCCAACACTCCTCATCTAGGATGGCCTAGACAGGGCTTCCCAAAAGCCAACCAGATTTGTCCCAGCCCCGAGAGTAGGAGGGGCTCAGTGTCCTTTTGAGGAGGTGGGAGGAAGTCCTCCTCTCTGAGGGCTGGAGAGACAGGTGGCCTCACGATCCCCAGAGGCCCCGAAAAGGTATAATCTTCTGAAGCCGCCTCTGACCCTCCAGAGCCCCGGTGACCAGCCGAATCCAGCACCCACTCCCCATGGGCCCACAGCTTGGATGTGGTACAAAGGTGAGGGTCATTGGGTGTGCTACGTCTGGATCAAGAGATGTGTGGCTGTCACACACACACACACACACACACACACACACACACACACACACACACTCTGGCGGCTTCCCTAAAACTCCCTCCTCTTCGGACCAGGCCTGGTGGGGACACGCAAAGACAGGTGCCGTGTGCGGAGCAGGGAAGGCTGGTTCCCGCAGGCAGGGCTCCCCGAGAGTCGCCTGCTCACCTTTGAACCGGTCATCAGAGTCGCTCTCGCTTTCACTGTTGTCATCTGGAAAAGCAAGAGGACAAGGCCGCTGAACCCCACCCCTGGCCACGGTTGTCCACGTCCCTCCCAGCTCTTCTCCAGAGAGAGGGGTCAAGCCTCGTCTGGGATCCTGGGGGCCCCTGGCCAGGGTCTCTGAGGGTGCTGACTCATAGCAAGGCCTCTCAGGCCCTGATCTGGGGTGGGGGCGGGCTGAGAGCTTGGGCTGACAGAGAAGTCGACAAGCTTGGAACCAACCCAAGGGTCCTGCCTGCCCCGAGGCCAGGACTGAAATCGGAGAGGGGCCACCGAACTCTGTAAGCCTGGTCTTTCCTTTCACAAGACACAGGTTCCCTCACCAGCCTCCCTCCCCGGGCCTCACAGCTTGGAGTCCCTCTGTGGCCCACCCTCTGATGTGGCCACTTCCCGGCAGGGCTTGGTTGGCCTCCAAGTGGTCCGACGGAGTGAGCTGAAGCCAGTCCCAGCTCTGAATGGCCAGGGGCTCCAGACTGCGACACTGCTCAGACGTCCAGGCCTACCTCTCAGTGACGCAGTCTCGACGCTGGACATGGAGAGCTTTTTCAACCTCTTCTTGCCCCGCTTGGCACTGTAGATGGAGTTGATTCTTTGGACAAGCTGGGGGAGGAAAGCAGGAAGGGTGAGAAGGCCCTAGGACCCCAATATCCCTAATTCCAAGGTGCTAATTAGGGGCCCACTTTTCTGTTACTGGTGCAAATTTTCCATGTCCACCCTGGATTCCTACCCACCCCACCCACCCACCTAAACCCCACCCCACCACACCACCTCCTTTCTCCATCCCGGTCTCCCAGCAGGCCTGGTACTAAGTAGGGGCTCACTGGCCATGCCTGCGAGCTCTCCACTGACTAGCCCCCTGCCTCCAACAAAGACGCGGTTGATAGTGCTGCAGAGGAAGAAACTGTGATTTCAACTGGACGGGGCGGGAGCCCCGGGGTCCCCAGACCCGCTCAAGTGCCTGGGACAAAGAGCTGCCGCCAAAGTCAAGACAGGAACAAGGATTCCAGCCTTTCCTCTCTGGGCTAGAACCTGGGGCCCTGACAGGAAGAAGCTTACTTCCCAATATACCCACCAGCATTGTTTGTGGGCTAAAAATACCGCCGGTTAAATCCTGCTGCCTCGGACTGAGGGCTCAGGCCCCTGCTGCCCTGTGCACTTCGCTGCTGAAAAGTCTCCACTCTGCTTGCTGCAGAATGGAAGACTCCGGCTTGGATCTTGAGTTCTTAAGAGCGGGGAACATTGACGGAGGTTGGGGGCGGGGGGCATGCCCCAGGCTCACATTCACTTGCTGCTGGGTTTCACCATTGGGGAGGCTCCTATGGTGTCATCATTACATTGTAACTCGCTGCCAACGAGAGTCCTGCTGACTTCTAGCAAGCCTATATGGAGATGGTCTAATTGGCAAGTTTCCGAGACTCGATTTTTTTTTTTAATCATTTTATTGGCAGAGCCCTGGTGGCCTAGTGGTTGTGCACGGGACTGCAACCCACTGGGATGGAGGTTCAATTCCAGCAGCGGCTCCACAGGAGCCAAGGCCAGGCCTCCTACTCCCGTCACCAGAGGGCAGTGATGCCCAAAAAATGGGGGAAAAAATCATTTTATTGGGGACTCTTACAGCTCTTATCACCGTCCATCCATCTACCCATATACTGTACCCATATACTGAACTTCTGTACATATATTGCCATCATCATTTTCAATACACTTTCTTTCTTCTTTCTTTCTTCTTGGTATCAGCTCATTCCCCCTCCCCACCCGCCATGAACTCTTGGTAATTTATGAATGATTGTCTTTCTCATGTCTTACACCGGCTGCTGTCTCCCTTCACCCACTTTTCGGCTGTCCATCCCCCTGGGAGGGGGGTTATATGTCGATCACTGTGATCGAGAAGGCACTGGCACGGCAGTGGGGAGCATGTCTTTCTCCCGGGCTGAGCCCCCGGATTCCATGAATGTGTTTGTGTTACAGAGAGCTAGCTAGCAGGCAGAGGCCTGGGCCCAGACAGACGACAGTTCATCCGTAGACAGCAGAGGAAGCAGGGCCGGCAGGGGAGGATCGGGAGGGGAGCGGGGCTGGCTGCCTGCCCGCCCACCTAGGAGGCCCCGGCTCCGTCTGGGGAAGAGCTACCTTGGGGATGCGGCGGGCCCGGCGGCTGGACAGCAGCTCGCTGGTGGTGCTGAAGCTGTCCTCATGGAGGCTGGAGGGGGAGGACGGCAGCCTCAGCTGCGCCAGCAGCAGCATGTCGTCATGGCTGTGCCTCTTAGGTAATCGTGGCAGCCGATGACTCTTCCTTTCTGACCAGTTCCCACCGCGCAGGGACTGGCTGTTGGGTTTTGAGGAGAGCTGGCATGGGGGAGAGGGCAGGGAAGAAGGGCTCAACATGGGCGCTTTGGCCGGTCTCCGCCTGCGGGGGCCTGGCATCGGGAGCCAAAGGCTGGCATTCCTGGGCTCTCCCGAACCCTGTTGTGTCGTTTCTGTCTATCCACCCCACTCTCCTCCGGGACTGCCCAGCCCAGCGGGGTTATCCGAGGTCAACCAAGATCAGCTGTGCCACTGCCTGAGGCCGAGAGAATCGATCTCATCTGAGAGGCGGTGGCACAGGGAGCATCCTGGGGGCTCCTCCTGAGCTTTGGGACAGAGCTGAGACTCAGAAGACAAAGCCAGCCTTCCCCACCTCAGCCGCTGTCTGATGCAGCCCGCTTGGCATCTGCCCGCAGCCCGCTCTGCTGAGCCATCCTGGCGGTGGGCCCTTCCCTCGGGGAGACTCAGAGGCTCTGGACACTGAGAGCCCATGCCCGGGAAGGGAGCCCTCGGGCTCAACTGGCCCCCAACCCCCCCCTCCCCCAGGTTGTGGCCTGTGCCTGTGCCCAGCCCTCGGCTGCTTTCCGCTTCCTCCTCTCTAGGGGGACCCCTCCATTGGGGTGGATCCTGCTAACTGCTGGAGACAGGCCCCTCTGCATGCCCTGCAATCAGGCCTCCCTCAGGCACCTCCGTCTGGACTGGCCTCTCCCCCCATCACTCTTCTGCAGAGCCTCCTTCCTCCCCACCCCTCCGCTTCCTCTCCCACCCAAATAGTCTGGCAATACACACTCAAGGGGAGCCTGTTTGAACAGAGCACAGGACAAAGGTGGATGTTTTACACAAACAATCACGTCATTCCACAGCCCGAAGAGGAGCCGCTTGTTATAAGACTTCCAGGTGCCCTCCCCCACCCCCATGTGCATGGAGAGTCAGAGTTGCCTGGATAAAGTGAAGGGTCCTCAAGGAAAATAACAGAGAAGGTCAGAGAGTCTGCCCCCCCTTCACCCCGCCCTCCATGCCACCCAGGACAAGAACAGAACAGAGGGAAGTCACAAACCGCGGCCTCCTCGACTTTGTGCTTCTCTTGTGTGCGTTTTCTCAGTCCCTTCCTCCAAGACTCTCTACTCCCGCCCAGAGGACCGGCCCCGGGGGCTGGTAGACAAAGCCTGGCTCTCCAAAATCTGATCCTTGGGGCCTGTACCTGGTCCCTAAATGCTAGGACTTAGATGGTGCCTGCCAGAGCTGGGGAACACCAAAATTCCAAGTAGGACCAGCCAGAGCCCAGGTTTCCTGTTTCTCATAGAAAGGATGGGGGAGGGGGAGCACAAGCCAGGAGGCAACAGGGAGACCAGGCTTAGCTTTATAGCTGAGAGCTCAGGAAGTCAGGGGCAGAATGCAGGATTGGGCCTCTCTGCGGGTAGGGTAGGACAGGACATAAGACTCCATCATCCACGAGGGTTTCATTGGAAATCTCTAAGCACAGAGTTCTCCCCTGGAGCCACCTCTGCCAAGCACTCAAACCACAACCGGCCTCCCTGCCATCAGGTCAGCTCTGACTCCCAGCGACCCTTTAGGGCAAGGTAGGACTGAGCCTGTGAGCCTCCGAGACTATAACTCATTGCAAGGACAGAAAGTCTCTGCCATGGGGGCGGGGGGCTGGTGGTACAAACAGCATAACCCTGTGCCACCAGGCACTGGTGAGGGGGAAGAGCCTGAGCAGGGGCTGAGCCCAAGCCCTGGGAGGACAGGCCCCATGGTGGCCATCGTGCTGACCCTGCAGGCCTGAGGCGGGGCTGCCGTTACCTGGGTGGTGGTGGTGGTGGTGTACTTCCTGTCCTGGGGACTCCACATCCTGTTCACAGAGTCTAAGGAGTTCTCAGGCAGTTGCTGGGATTTTCGTCCTGCCCTTCTGCTCTTTAAGTCCACATCCTCATATGGATTCTCCTTGGGCTGATCTCCTACAGAGGAGGAACAGTTGGCTGAAGGTGAGGAAGCTCATCTGAGTGTGTGTGTGTACACACACACACATACACGCAGAATTCCCATGAACCAAAGGCGAAGGCTTCTGCTTGGCATGTGGTTGCCTGTCTGCAGTGGGGAGGCTACAGACAGAGACCGGCCCCAGGTCCAGAAGCTGAATCCCACCCCCACCCCCACCTCCAGTTCTGCTCAGCCTTGTCTGGCCTCTGTTTTATATATTCAGGGATTGCACAAGACCGGCTCCGCTAGCTACTCTCGCCTGTGCCCAGCCAAAAGACACAGCCACCACCAGGAATCTTTCCTTGGCTCCGCTCCCCATGCAGGGAAAGCCGCCGGAATGGATACAGGACTCAAGGTGGAGCAGGCTTTCCCAGGATGCACGGCCCTCGCCCAGAGAACCAACTTTCAGGAATGGGCGTGGAGACATTCTTCCACAAATCTGGGGATCTCCAGGGAGCAGGACTTGACCAGCTCTCCTCGCTGGCTGGATTGTTCAGCGAACCTTCGGGGAAGGGGGGAGAGGGGACAGGGGGTTGTCTTGTTCACTGAGGTCACTTGAGCCCCTAGATCAATATGTAAGTCTAAGCACTGCAGCTTGCTCAATTACCATAGTCTCGGCCTCTACTGCTGACGTCAGTAAAAAGAGGACCCCCACTTCCTTTCTCTGGGGACCAACGCTCCTTCTGAGAGACCAGCATGGGAGAAGGAGCGTGAGGAAGGTCTTGTTTCCCCCTGGCTGAGGGGACCACAGTGGTGCTCCCAGAAGAATCTCAGAGAAGTTCAAAGCATGGCTACTGCCCCAGGAGAACATAAGGCTTGAAGAGGAGAAATCCCAGCCCCGCAGGCCTCCTCCTCTGCAGAGTCCTTCCTCATACAGGCCTGGGCTTTTCTACAACCTGCTAAGGAGAGTCAGGTCAGTCCTGGCTCAGTCCCGGCAGCACAAACAGTGACATGTCCACGAGGCCTCAGAATAAATAGGAGGGGAGGGAAAAGTTCACACCAGTGTCTCACTGTCCAGCAGCACCGAGCCTGCTGACCACTGAGCCCCAGGCCTGCCCTCCCGAGCGCCCTGGCTGTGTCTCGTGCCCACATGAGTTCAGACCCCACTGCTCAGGGAGCTGGGGCAAGAAAGCGCTCTAGAACTAGGAGCAAAGGCTACTGGGAGACCAAGTGTTCCTGACAGAACACAGGAGAACACCCAAGCCTTACAGGTTAATAGATGCCCCAGTTTTCAAAGCCGAGACTCCTCACATTGTGCCCTCTCCTCTCTGTAGCTGTTGGTTGCTGGCGACATGCTTGCGACGCGTCTGCAGACCCCAGGTGTGCACCGCAGCACTGCTGCCCCGGTGTCAAGCCTGGGACTGGCTAGAGGTAGACCGTCTGTCTGACCGGTCAGTCTCCTCAGGTATGTCTGGGTGGGTGGGATTCAAGTGCCCATCTTTTGGCTGGCCACCAAGCATCTCAACCTTCACACGAGCCAGGCACGGGACCTGTCTGCTTACTCTGAACTTGCCAAACCGTGGCCTCCAGTCCAGGCTGACTCACGGCCACCCTGCAGGAAGGACCCAGTGGACCGGCCCCAAGGGCTTCCAAGATGGTAATCTTTACAGGGACCTACTTGACCCTGCGGGTGGGCTCCGGGCCTCCCACGGACTGATGGCCATCGGAAGCACTCTTTGGGAAAGCGGCATGGGAACGCCAGCAGAGCTCACTGGACCGGAAGAGGGCAAGAGAAGTTGATGGGTCAAAAATGGGCTGCAGCAGGCTCTGGAACCAGATTAAGTTGATTCCCAAACACCAGGCTGAGTCCATAGCAACTGAGCAGATCTTTGTAACTCACTCAGGCTGTTAAAATGACTTGTCCAGATTCCAGAACCCTGACGAAGCAGAGCTGGCCCCGGCGGCCGCGCTCCAAGAATCCAAATCCCAAACCTGGCGTCCCCTGCACGCTGGTCTCCAGTCTTCCCGAGGCCAGGCACGGTGGGAGGGGTCAGGATGGACGGGGCACTTCCTGGTTCCTCTCCAGTATATACATATATGCGTCCTACAGAGACGGCAGCCAAGAATGGGGGCCGGTGGGGGTGGGGGGGGGAGAGGTGCTGCCAGGAGTCACTTTTCAGCACTATCGGTAGAAATGACATGTATTACAAGCTTTCAGTAGAGTCCAAATTCCGGGTGACCAGCCTATGTCGGCATCATCATCCCCTGATCTATAGGAAGACCGGGCCTCAGTCTTTCGAGTGGGGTCTGACACTGACGTCTGGGGCTGCATCACTGGCATGTGTAGGATGTCTGGCAGCCACTCTGGCCGCTCCCCACCACCATAGCAAAGCCCCCAAACGTGTCCCCAGGGATGACGCTGCCCCCCAATGCAGAGAAGACACTGCTTTAGCTAGGTGTGCCCCTCCTCTTCACTTTCCATCTTTCCCCCCAATCTGAGCTTCGGGGACCGTTTGCAAAACCCAAGGGTTCGGGGGAAGCGGCAAGAGACTGAGGCCCCCAGAAGCACTAGGCGTACCAGGTCCCTGCCCGTCCATGGCACCTCGGGGGGGGGGGGGGAATGCTTGGGGACATGAGAGTCTCGGGGCCAGGAGGGCCTCTGGAAACCAGGCTGCGGCCAAGCCCAGGGTGCGTGCCTTTCCTGCCCAGGCCTCATGCCGGCCTCTCTGACCTCCAGCAAAGGATCAGCATCCTCTCTGATATAGCCTGGCCACTTGTCACTTCTCCAGGGAAAAACTGCCGGCCCCCTTCCTCTGCCTTAGCTGGGCCCCTTCACAGTCCAGCCCTAGCTTCCTGGACCTTCTGAGACCCTCTTCTGGAGCTGCCTCACAGAGGTCTCCTGGGCAATCTCTCTGGGTAGTGACCGTGCCCAGCGGGTGGGGATGTGCAGACACGGAGCAAACTCAGAGTGGGGAGTCCTGGGGCTCAGAACCTGTTGAGTGCAAACACCGAGGCTTAGCAGTAGAACCCAGCTTGAGTGGGGGCGGGGGGTGGGGTGGCGGAGAGGAGATTGGGGAGCAGTTCTCCAGCAAGGCTGGGCAGACAGACGATGCTGTAGGGGCACGGACGATGGGCAGAAAGTCAGGCCGATTACAGCACTTTCACTGGCGTTCCTGCCCAGCTTCCTCAAGGAAGGGGCCCGGTGCCCTTGAAGGAGGTCAGAGGAGGAGGTTTTTCCATGTGGGCCTGGCCCAGAGCAGCCCCAGCCCCATCCCATCAACCTCCAGCAGGGGAAGCCAGGGATTATGACCTTTCCCAGCTTTGCCGATGAGATAAGGGACAAGGGCATCGCCAAGAATTTCTGTTTTGCACTCCTCTCAGGGGCTTGTCAAGACTCCAAACTTCTCACACTAATCCTCCTCGGGAAGCGTCCGGCCCTGCCCAGTCCTGCCCTGCGTCTCTCCCAGCCTCCTTATGGTCATTTGCCACATAGATGGAAGAACCATCTGGGGCGGGGGCGGGGGTTGTGTATCCGCAGAGGCACTGAGCGTGCTCCAGTGCCCTAAGCCTGGCTCACACCCACAGCTAGGGTGGTGGGGGGCCTGCGGCTGCCTCTTGACCTTCCCCTTCTTCCAACCAGTTGTTCCTCTTGGTTCTCCGCTTCTTCTCCCTCGCACATTAGAGTAAGAGCCCAGCTCCTCCCAACCACAGATGGCCCATCAGCGGGCGCTCTAACGGGCCAGTTAATGTACACATCCCTCATCCTGAAAGCCCTGCACCTAGGGGCCCTGGACCTCCCTTGTTCCTTTTCCCCATCTCGATGGGTTCTCGCTGTTCCTCACTGGCTTTCCCAGAGAGAGGAAGACAAGAAAGTGGAGAGAGAGAGAGAGAGAAGGGGTTTGGGAAGCTTTGCGGTCCAGGCCCACTGGCTCTGCTCCCTGCTCCCGTCCCACTCAAGTTGCTGGAAGCTTCACTCGCGTCCCAGCTAGCTGCGGGGAGTGGGACTCTGCAGGAATGCAGCGCAGGCTCCCTGGTCCGGCGCCGAGTCCACTCCACATAACTCCCTCCCAGGCTGCTTCCCGGGGTGCATTTTTCAGTGTCAGGCTCAGAATGGAAATAATTATGAGGCTTTGTAGAAGAGCAGCACAGCAGCATCTTCCCGGGCCACAGGTCAGTCTGGACAAGCGAGAATGAACAGCTCCAGGCAGCAGCAGGGCAGCATGGCTCCTTGTGAGCCCCTCTCTTGCAAAGGAGGAGAAACCCGGCCTGTTCCACGGTGGCTCTCCCCAGCTCCCCAGGTACCATGCCTAGTGTGGGAGGGAGGCCAGCAAACTCGCAAAGGCCCCTCATTCAAGCCCCCTCTTCATGTTGGTCTCTGGGCCAACTGGGCCCCAGTCTCGTAACAGACACAGAGCGCCTATCCAGGGAGAGAACAGCCAAGATGCAAGATGGGGACTCAGCCCCCTAAAGGCGGCGACTTTCTCTCGCTGTGGGAACGAGGCAGTGCAGGAGCTGGACATCTGCAGGACAGCACGCGGGGCCACGGCCACCAACGGGGCTCCTGGGAAGTTGGAGGCGGCGGTCAAGCGGCGGCAAGAGGGAGCTAACATCACCCTCCAACGAGGGTCCTTTTCTTTAGGGAAGGGAAAAGGCGAGGTGCTCCGAACCCAACAGATGAAGACTATCCTCCCTTGGGATTCACTCCAGCCTTCCCGGGCTGCTCAGCAGAGGACGCTGCCCAGGCTCAACACTGAAACCCACTTTCACCTCCCTGCTCACACGCCTAGAGCACAACTCAAAACATGGATGCCATATGCTGGTGGTTCTCAACCTGTGGGTTGCGACCCCTTTGAGGGGTGGGGTGGTCAAATTACCCTTTCACAGGGTCACCCAATTTATAACAGTAGCAAAATGACAGCGATGAAATAGAAATGAAAATAATTTCATGGTTGGGGGTCACCACAACATGAGGAACAGCATTAAAGGGCCGAGGCATTAGGAAGGTTGAGAACCACTACGCTGTCTCTTGACTGCCAGTCTGGGCCACAGCCTGCCCTCTCCCTACACAATATGCCGAAGACCCAGAGTGAGGGGAGCAGTGAAGGACGATGTCCCAACTCTGACGTTCCAGCAGGGGAACTGATCCACTCTGCCATCCTTGTGGGATTAAAGAGAACCACGCCGAGCGTCAAGACGGGACGTGGGGATCTCACTACCACTACAAAGAGCTGTGTGTGTGTGTGTGTGTGTGTGTGTGTGTGTGTGTTGGCGCTCGAGTCCCTGCATGGAGGACCTCTGAGCCCCAGCAGGCAGAGAGAGGAAGCTGCCCCCCTAGAGATGGAGAGACACAGGGTGAAGAGACAGCGGCAGCAGGAGGATGATACTGACGAGAGCAAGGCACGCTTCCCGGCCCATAGGATGAGGAGGGTACAGCGAGCCACCAATCCACAGAGCAAGGCGGATGAGCAAGGCAGATGGGCCGGGCGGTCTCTGGGCTCTCATGGGCAGAGCCAATCAGCTTTGCGAGCACCTGCCTGGGCGAGTCAGAGGCCAGACTCGAGAGGCCTCCGCCAGAGAGAAGCCTGCAGGCTGGCTGAGAAGAGGCTGTCCTGATCAAGGAACTGCCTCCTGTGAGTCAGTCCTGGAATTGCTCCCCGACACGTGCCTGGATTTTGGGCACTACCGAGGGACCCTGTGCGGCCATGACAACGAAGTCCTCGGACCCGGCAGCAAAGTGGAGAACGCCGCAGGTGAGCGGGCTGGTGTCGGACTTGTAAGGAGATTGGAGGGTAGAGGGATGTCTGACCCCGCTGCCTCTTAGGAAATCAGCCTTGAGCTGATGGCGATGGGTCCCCCAGCCTCCACTCCCTCGTGACATCCAGACAAGGTCACCTTAGTGCCTGCCACTCAGCCACGGATCCAAGATGCACACCAGCTTCTCCTCCATTAACCGCACCCCACCCCATGCCACGTCCCAAAGCGGCAGAAGGTCCCTTTCCTCACACACAAGGAGGCTACTTCCAAAATTCTTCAACTAGACCCTGCCTCCCACCCCACCCCCACCTCCAAAGAAATCCAACCCTCGACCGAGCCCTGGCACTCCGAAACACTGGACAGGGAGGGATGGTCGGAGGGGTTCCTTTTATTTCAGCGAGCTGATAACAAACCATCGTCCCACTGGAATCCCTGGGCAGGAATAGTGAGGCCCACTGTGTTGGTGGTTCCTGGTGCTGGGGGAGGAGGTAACAACAACAACAACAACAAAAACCCAGGTCCCCCACCCTTCTGCACCCTGCAGAAGCTACACGGGGCGCTGCCAAGGGCTCTGGGCAGAGAAGAAAGCATGCCGTGACCCAAACTAGAGAAGACAGCATGTGCCCCACAAAGGCCGAGGAGCAAGCGCTCTGGTCCCCACAACTGCTGCCCTCTGCTGCAGTGTCTGTCCCACGTGGGCAGGAGGGAAACCCCTCTCTCTAGACGCTATGCTGCTCCCAGGCTCTCACCCCCTAGAAGAGGCATCCCTGGCATGGCACCACTGACCTGGTGACACACTATATAGACCCTGTGTGCAGAAAGGGCAGCGCCTCAGGGGGGTTGGCACTGCCATCAGGCTGGCCCAGCATGTCCCTAGGACAAGAGCAGCAGCTCAGACAACATGAAGCAAAGGATGGCCCTCAGCTGCTTGATTGAGGGAACGGACGCCCAGTTGTTTCCTGAGGCCGTTTGGCTCTCTCTCTCTGCAGGCCTGAAAGAGCCAGAGAGAAAGCCGAGGAGAGGGGGAGCACACCGGTGCCCGGCATCCAGCTTCTCTCCACTGAGCTCTGCACTTCACCCGAGCAGATCTGAAGCTCCAGGGACGGGGGTGAGTGAATGCCTGGATCAAACTCTTGGGGGCCCACCCTCACCGCTCCGCCCTGGTGCATAATGCACCCTGACTCTTTGGTCTATCCACCCTCCTCCGAAGGCTGTGACAGTTCGTGGCCTTAGAAGATAGATAGATACAGGGCACGTTGAACATGCTGCCAGGAGAGCCCGGTTCCTGGAGAAGGGCACCAGGCTCGGCGGAGCAGAGCGGCAGCAATGGACTGACACAGAGGCTGCCACACTGGGGCAGGGTGTCTGCTGCAACACTGCGACGACGTGCAACCCAGAGCGGCTTGGGGTTTCAGCCCATGCAGGAGCCGGCCTCTGATCACGCAGCAGCTCCGTCTCCCCAAGCGGGGGGGCCACGTCTGCCGGTGGTAAAAGAGGTGGGACCCGCGTGCCTTATTCCTGCTCGCCCCCACCCGGCCCCCGCCTGCTTAGCCACTGCTTACCTACAATATCCTCGTAGGCATTCTCTTCTAAAGTGCTTTTGGATCCAAACTTAGGCTGGGTCTCAGTCCCATTCTCAGTGGGAGAAGAGGGGTACAGGGACTGGAGACTGGACGCGTCCTCAAACTCTAGGGATTTCCTGTGGGTCACAAGAGCAAAACGGCATTCCAGTTAGGTCCCAGCCCTGCTCCTTTAAAGGCTGGTCTTGGGCGACAGCAAACACCCGGGAGGGGTAGTGGGGGAGGGAATCCTTTCACAGAAGTAGCAGCCCTACGTAAAAGTGGGAGATGCAGCGACTCCGTTCACCGCTCAAGTGCAGAAATGGTCCCGAAAGGCCTGGAGGATGGGCCTTGCCCCGGCAGTGCTCACGCCAAGGGCAACCGCCAGCTTACAGGGGTGGAATGCGTCCGATGCCGCCACCTGCTTTACCTGCGGCATCTCATCGGGCCTCACAGAGGCACCAGAAATGGTCCCACTTTACCCATGAAGAACTCGAAGCACACAGAGAAGCAGCAGCAGAGACAAGAACCCGCCAAGTGGGCTGACTCCAGCTCAACTTTCAGCTCAACTCAAGCCGCTGGGTCACAGGACATCTTCTTCGGAACTCGCTGCCACTGCCGCGGCCATGGAGGGCTTGGCTCTGCTCCCGAGCCGCACACCCATACGCACGTGCATCTCAGCAA
Source organism: Nesogale talazaci (assembly GCA_004026705.1). Lineage (NCBI taxonomy): Eukaryota > Metazoa > Chordata > Mammalia > Afrosoricida > Tenrecidae > Nesogale > Nesogale talazaci. Next base: position 21,320 of record PVJH01031913.1, read on the forward strand.
GGGTAGGGAGGGCGTCACGTTGGCCTGGTGATGTTTGGGGTACAAGAAGCGATGACAAGCGTGTGGGGTGAGGAAGCAAAAATAAATCCGACCCCTTCTGAGGTGGACAATTTGTAGTGGGAGCTACTTCTGAGTCCCAGCCTCCCCTTAGCGAGGAGCTGACTCCTTTGCCGAGCCTGTAAGAGTCGCTTTCCCCTTGACCTAGAGACCGTCAAGGCCACAGCCTGTTCACCCTCAGCCTCATGCCTCCGGTCCCACAATGGTCTCTACTCCTTTCTCTCCTCAGGGAGGTGTCTGCCCCAAACCACCACCTCGTGCTCTCCAAAGCAGGTCTAAAGCAGGCTTCTGGAGAGGAAGGGAAGACAGGTACCCACAGCTAACCCTCTCTCACCACGGACGCCTTCACTTCTTCCAGTGCCATCAGACTACTTGCTGACAAAAACCTTCCTCTCCTGTTAAATCAAGAACTCAAACTTTTCAGAGAATCCTGAGGGTCCACATCTTGTTCTTGGCTGACCTGGCCCCCCAACAGCCAGCAACGCAACTGCTTCTACTGGTGCTCTCTCTTCCCTCTGCCTCTGGAACAGTCCCTCCTAGTGTTCACCTCTCTCTCTCTCTCTGGTAGTCACTGGGAGAGACCCTCCTTTTCCACTGTGAGGCTGACTTGGCCCTTTGGGAGGAGGGGGTTTATCCCCAGCCATCTCTTCAGCCAGCAGCCTGAAGACTCCCAAGTCTCTGTCCTTGGCCCAGGTTTCTTACACAGTGAGATACCCAAGGGGTGAATGAAGTTGTTCCCACATGTTGGTCCATGGCCCACTGTTGGTCTGAGACCAAGTTTCCATCTGTTCGTGGGTCACCACTTCTACAAGTGGCTTTCCTGTTGTGGCAGTCCCCTCATCAGGTGTCAGAGGATTAAGTGGGTAGGGGTGGAGCCTAGACTGTCAATCTGGAGACAGCCAATGAGACCTGTGTGGGCATGGCCTTCTCCTCTGAGAATTCTGGGCAATCTGGTACTTCCTTTCTGGAAGCAGAAGATTCTCACTTGCTAGGAGACTCTCTACTGACAAGGCTGACTTCCTGTGAGACCTCCCTGAAGAGAAGCCACCTGGAGCTACCCCAGTGCCCGGGGCCAGACAAGCCGCATGGATGCAACCAGACCTCTGAAGCTGAAGAAGTCATAGGAAGACCCTTACAACACTGAAATATTTACACCACCACAGGATTCAGAGACTTTCTACTCACTGGCTTGTGATCGCTCAGCTTTTGGCCTCATTGCATGTGTTTCATGAGTGTGAAGAGGACTTTATAGATTGGTGTCGGACACATGGGCTAATATCGGATTTATGACTTTGGAATGGACTGAGATTTTTTTTTCTGAGATGTTTTCTTAATGTATAATTACGCTTTATAAAAAAAACTCTCAGGGCTGAGCCCCGGTGGCATAGTGGTTGTGGACGGGACTGCAGCCCACTGGGATGGAGGTTCAATTCCAGCAGCAGCTCCACAGGAGCAAAGGCTGGGCCTCCTACTCCCACCACCAGAGGACAGTGATGCCCAAAAAAAAAACCAAACCAAACAAAAAAGCCTCTCTCTTATACACAAGAATGGATGAATTTGTTTCTCTAGTCTATCCAGACTAACACACCTGTCCACAAACATGACCCCAATCATATTGGGTCAAATGAGCCTTGAAAAACCATTGGCGGATTCCACAGAAGGGACCAACACACACACACACGTTAATTTAGGGCTAAAGCACGGGCAGTCCTCAGGTTATACAACTAACTACGATATAACCAACCCCCTTAAGACCTAGTAAGTTAAAACCTTGAAGTACATACAATTCATAAAAACAAATGGGTACCATTTGTTACTTGCCTTCACACATGGCTATTATGGGTTATTACTGTGCCATCATGTCAA
>PVJH01031914.1:0-23230 GCA_004026705.1 Nesogale talazaci
AATTATTTAAAGGTTCCTATTGTTTAAGTATAAGTCTGTATTTTAATATCACTTTGTATGGAATTGGGTCAGGCAGGGTTCTCTTAGAGAAATAAAAATCAGGACAGTAGTAATTCTTTTTATATACTTATATATAGAGAAAGGTATATAAGATAAGAAAGAAACAGTTAACTATCTATAAAGCAGTACAGATTGCTCAGTGCAACTCACTTGTGTGAGGCAGCTAGAAGACTGGCAGTCCTTCAAGTCTTGAGGGCCGCTGAGTAGTCCTCTGCAGAGCAATCCAGCCTGTCTGGTCACAGGCAGCAAACAGCAGAGCAGGTCACCAACAGTCAGTCAGATGACAGAGTCCAACAGTCCCCAGCTCAAGAGATGTATATCCTAGGAGCGTGGCGAAGTAGGGCTTGAAGGAACCTCAACTCACAGCTCCACAGTCCACAATTAGATGTCCCATGGGTAGTGTTGCTTGGAGGTGGAGGCACAGGATGAACAAGGCAGCTCTCTGGTCCGAAGATCTGGAAGCAAGGGAGAGGGTGGGACTTGCCGAGCCCTTCCTATCTCTGTCCTTCAATTCATCCCGTGTGTTCATTGGCCGTGCCGTCAAAACAGACCCACCAATCTTCTGTGGCCATGTTGGCATAACAAACCTACCCATCACAGGAATCTTGGTAGTTTCTCTTTTATATAAAATATACAAATTTCATGTACATGATCAAATATACAGGGCCCTGGTGGTTCGTTAGTTAAAGATAGTTGCTTACTTAACTAGACAACAATGCATTGTAATTTTTTTTGTTTTAGTTGCATATGTAAACCTGATTCAGAAGATGATATGAAACAAGGGATATAATTGCCCAAATCAGTTTCATGTTGACTGAAAACTGAGAATGCCATAAAAATGTTTATGTTTCGGGCTGAGCCCCGGTGGCGTAGTGGTTGTGCGCAGGACTGCGGCCCACTGGGATGGAGGTTCAATTCCAGCAGTGGGGCTGGGCCTCCTACTCCCACCACTGGAGAGCAGTGATGCCCCCCCAAAAAAAATGTTTATGTTTCACTGTCTCTGCAAAGACATTCAGCTGCCTGGAAAACAACCTATGTATGCCATTGTGGAGAATGAGAATTACAGAGCACTTAATTGTACTCACAAGGAACCAGTCCAGGGACCAAGAGGTAGTCATTCAAATAGAATAAAGGGAATATCTATGGATGAAATTCAAGAAAGTTATGTGACAAAGTTGGGCTATTTTACCATAGATACTCAATCTGCAATCTTGGCCAATAATCTTAAGTATTGGAATCTATAAATAAAAATATCATCTCAAGAGTGAAGGAGAATACATAAGTTTGTGGGTGATACAATCTTGCTTACTGAAAGCACAGAGGAATTGAGGCATTTACTGAATAAAATAAAAAACTAAAATGTTTAATGTGGACTACACTTCAACATAAAGAAAACAAAAATCTTCACTGATCGACGGAAAGAAAACATCAAGCTACTCAATAAAAGCATTGACATTGTCAGGGATTTTATTTCACTTGGATCCACAATTAGCATTCAGAGAAATAGCAGTCAAGAAATCAAATGACATTGCACTTGAAAAGTCTGCTGCAAAGCCCCCATTGAAGTATTAAAAAGCAAAGATGTCACTTCACAGTGAGATGCTTCTGATCCAAGCCATAGAATTCTCCATTGGCTCAGATACATATGAATGCTGAAAAAGAAGAATTAAGAAAGACTATACATTCAAATTATGATGCTTGCAAAGAAATTTGATTATGTCATGGACTGCCAGAAAAAATAAATCATTCTGTGTCTCATGAAGTATATCCACAATTCTTCTTGGATGTGAGAGTGTTGAGACTTTGCCTGATATATTTTGGGTAGGTTATTAGAAGACTCCAGTCCCAGAAGAAGAGCATCATGCTTGGTAATGACAAAGAGAAGGAGGAGAAAGACAGGTACAGTGGATGCAACAATAAGCTCAAATACAGCAATTTTGAGACTAGCACAGGCCAAGCAGGTTGGCCACAGGAGGGGACTGACTGGATGATATCTAACAAAAACAAGCAATATATGTTAGACATACCCATTGTATTTGAGTTATCCCGACTTGACACCCTGACCTCTTTGATGTTGAAAGGTTTCATCATTAAGCAAGTAGATTGCCACATCTTCTCCCACAAAAAAAACAAACAAACCCAAGTTTGAACCCAGAATGTGTTGTTTAGCAAACAAGTACTTAAAACCAGACATCACCAGGGTACTGTATACTATGTAATGAAAATGACATACTATATATTTAGAATCCAGTAGACAGTCCAAAGTTCCATAGACTCAAATGATAGGGGTGTACTTAACTACTAACCTGAAGCTTGTCTATTTGAATCCACTCAACAGTCATGCAGAAAAAAGGCATGGAGATCTACTTCTGTAAAATTAGATATTAAAAAGCCTTCAAAGGCAGTTCTTTTACAGAAATGCATGGAGTCCCTACAGGCTAGCAAAGCCCACCTTTTTCAATTCTTTTTCTTTTCTTGGGGGTGGGGGGGGGGGCATCACTGCTCTCCAGTGGTGGGAGTAGGAGGCCCAGCCCCACTGCTGGAATTGAACCTCCGTTCCAGTGGGCTGCAGTCCCGCGCACAACCACTACACTACCGGGGCTCAGGCCCTTTTTCAATTCTTGTCACCAGCCTCTCCATAATACTTTCCTTCTCTCATCCTAAACCTCCAAAGTTAAGTCATATCCCATCCCTGACAACCTGGGGCAAGCTGTAGGTTCAAGAGTATGCAAATTCCCTGCATTTCAGACAACCAAAACCTCACTCCTCCTTCCGTAATCCCCTGTGGCTAGGTCACCAGTTAAAATGATTCTTCTCTGTCATTCAGTTTCCAGAGCTGATTTTCCACATGATAGGACTCTATGCTGTCATTCCGTAATGCTTCATTCATTCATTAGTTCTCTATAGCAGTTGCTCACAAAACCCATGGGCACTAGTTCCTGCACTTAGAGTTAGCCATTTATTACAACCAGAACAGGTACTCGCAAAGATGCTTATCACATAAGATCTAAAAGAGATTTTTCAGTCTTGCATTTCCATTGTCCCCAGGTTTTTGCTAGCCCCTTATTCATGTGTGGGTATTCTCACCAAACCAATAAATCTCAAAAATAAATCACCAACATCCAGGATCACATAGTCATTGGTGTATCCATGAATAGACATGATTGGGGATTTAATGTGTACTCTTTATAAATTTCATCAATGAGTATGTCCTATGGCCCTCATCCCTTTTAAGAATTATTTCCAGGATGGGGCCTGACCAACCTCTATTCATTTACACATCTAAATACTGTCTGCCTGGTTTATAAAACAAAAGTTCCTTGATTGGTGATACATTACAAGGATGATTTTCAGGAGCCAAAGGTGAAAGATCTGATTAAGTCTCTGAAAATGGCCATCAAGCTTGGTAAACGAGAGGCTCTGTGGTTAAGAGGAAGACCATCACTGAAAAGGATGGCAACAGTGGCTGCAGCCATGGGCTAAACGTTACAACTGTGAGGGTGATGCAGCCCTGGGAAGTGTGTTTCTTGCATGGACATAGGGTTGCTATGAATCAGAGCATCTTCAAATTGCAACAATAGTTCTACCCCTGGAAACATTGAGCCCATATGTATGGAAGCCCACAGTTAAAAATATAGGCATGTTTTATCATAACTTGATCAAACTTCCTGGATCATGTTATATTGAAAGTCTTAACCATAGTTCAATATATCACAATCAATAGACAAATGGGATTGGGCAAGCATTTCTCTTCTATGAGCTTGTCTTCTCCTCTTCAATACACACATAAAAGTATTTCCTCTTAGGAAAATCCCATAGATATAAAATGATGTCATGGTACTTGTCTGGGGGTAGGTTCTTAATTATATTTTAAGTGTTTCTGATCATTCTTCCCTTTGTCTTCCTAAGGTATTAAAATAGAAAGTTTTGGAAATCTATGGTCTTCATTAGAAAACCAGTCCAAAATCCCTACACAGGTTCAGAAAGCTTCAGTGAGGAGGCCCTTTCAATATGACCTGGCATATCCAAGTTGTCAACAGTTTACCCACAGCAAACACAATGCAAATATTGCAGAACAATGCCTCAGCAATGCTCTGGACATCAGCAGTTTGTCTACAAGTGTTCTTATGACTATGGTTCATATAAAATAATCCAGAATATTTCCTCTAAATAGAGATCCCCTTTGATCTCATGATTAGTGTAGTACACCTTGACCGAAAGGGAAGAAACACAGAGACCTGACAAGTTCTGGGCACAGAAGTGCTAATTCATTGTGCTAATTGACAAGCCAAGGAATGAGGGATCTAGGGCTGCAAATTGCAATATTGTTCATTAGTGGTGATTACTGCTCAGCCCTGAAATAAAATGGCAATCAATGTTCTGAAATAAGAACACCTACAGTGGCCACAAGCTGAATGTTCACCTAAAACTTTTCCAACACCACTCTGAAAGAAAATAGAGGAAGCCAGAGGCAAACTCCATGGAGATGTGAATCTGAGTGTTCTGTGTTTCTGTGGATGCTCTGATGGGTCAGAGTTGTGCATCTCCAGCCTAAAAGATCTCTGTTCCAATGATTGGAGATAGAGCAACTTACTTTCAGGGACAGGAAAATATGAAGCCTAAAGATGTGACAGTGTCATGGGATGCTTGTATACAGTGGTCAATCTAGGCTTAGGAAGCTCCAACTCTTAGAAAGCGAAACCTTAATTTTTAAAAATTTGAATAACTGGTCAAAGCATCGTGACATTTCACATTCTACATAAATATCACACTAACTACCTATGATATGGAAATTGTGAAGCCAGCAATTTTCATTTAATTGCTGTCACATCGTTTCTCCTGGGGACAACTTCCCACGTGGAAAGACGGGTTCCTCGCTTCTCTGGTGGCATTGCTCATAGCCATTCTGAAGAATAGCGTGCACAGAATGTTTGCTGGAATGTTTTGTTTATTTGTTTTTGTAGGGCCAGGATCACTGAAGTGCTAGTGAAAAGGGGATTTCCTTCTCATTCAAAGATGGAGAAAGAAAAAGCCAACTGAAGAGTTTAAGTCCTGCCGAGGCAGAGAGTAGAGCCTTGTAGCACACTGGGCTAAGGTTGCACTGCTCACCATGAGTTTAGTGATCCCTCCGTAGGGAGTAAGATGAGGCTGGAAATTCTGTGGTGCAGGCTCACTAAGTCCAGATTAACTCAGTGACAGTGGATTGAGTTGAGTGTGAAAGCAGATAGGGAGGTCTGGGGAGAAAAGGAAGTCTTGGGATGTTTATGACTGGCAGCAAAATGAGATGCCTTTCCAAACTAATTGTCATTAGTTTTGGATAGGATGGGTGGGGAATTTGTTTGTGGATGTATTATGTTCAAGTATATATATATATATATATATATACACTCCCCCAAAAAACCCTCAGTGCCATCAAATGAATGTCTACTCATAGTCACCCTTTAACCCTTTCGGACAGGGTAGAACTGCCCTTGTGAGTTTCAAAGACTATAATTTTTGTTTTGTTTTTGTTTTTTGGGCATCACTGCCCTCTGGTGGTCATGGGCGCTCCCAGTGCTGCTCCTGAGAGCCACTGCTGGATTTGAACTGCCAAGCCAGGGGGCCGCAGTCAAACACTCAACCACTTATGCCACCGGGGTTCAGCCCCAAAGACTATTATTTTTTGACAGGAGCAGAAAGGCCTGTCTTTTTCCCCCAGGTTGGCTTTTAGTGTTGAACAGATGACCTTGTGTGACATAGCCCAATGTAAATCCTATTCTACCCGGGACCCGGTATTCAAGTAGAAAAAAAGAAAAAAAATACAAACTTGCTGCCATTGAGTCAGTGCTGACCCATAGGATTCCCTGCGGGGCTCCAAGATAGTGGAAAGCCCAAGACAGTAACTGCTGACCGACTTGGAAAGGCAAGGCTGTGCCACAGTGATTCCCCACTGCCAACTCCAGGGCTTGCAGGCCAACTCACAACCATCACACCCCCAGCGCTCTTTACAAAATCAATAGACGGTAGCTTTATATGGTAGGAATAAATGACATTGACTCACATCTAGTGACTACATCGTGCCCACTGGAGACATGTTCTAGAGAGAGAACAATCTCTGGAGAATGATAGCATGCTTGGTAAAGAAAGTGGACAGCAAAAAAGAAGACCCTTCACGAAATGGATTGACACAGTCACTGCAATGATGGCTTTGAACATGACCACCTTAGTGAGGGATATCTCAGAACTGGGTTAGGTGTCCATCTCGTGTACATAGGGTACACAGGGTCAGGGCCAACTCAACAGAAGCAAACAGTAACAAAGTGATTCTTTGTGTATTTATCAAAATCTGAAAAATTGTGATGAATTTCCTCATGTCTTTTGAAATACTATACCCTGAGTGGGGGGGAGGGGGTGCAGAGAAAGAAAGAAACACAATTTTCCTTTTGTGATTTTGGCCAATGTGATATACCTGTATGTAAAAATGCTCTATAAAATATCTGAATGAAACAAAAAAAAATTTTGTTTCATTTCCAAACTCACTGACCTCACTTGAATGCTGACTCTCTGTGATACTCTAGGGTAGCACAGTGCTCTCCTTTGGGGTTTGTGAGGCTTTACAAAAGTTTACATAAAGTAGATAGCCCTGTCTTTCTCCCATGGAGCTGCTGGCAGAGTCAACCCCTGAGCATGCAGTCAGCAGCTCCGTGGTCCACTATGGCAGCAGAACGGGCCCACTTAGGCCAAGCTCATTAAATCTTATCTATTGAGCTTAATGTACAGTGAAGGTCATTTCTTATACTACGTATTGGGCAACAAAAGTGTCCACTTTGTCTCAGATATTAATTTCTGTCATTTATACATTCAGTACAAATTTCTCTCAGTATTCTCAAGTAATTATATTTATAAGAACATTCATACAGTTATAATATTAGAGATGGCTTCAGCAGGATTGTTTCTTAATTCATATCACAGTGCTCTAGTGGTCTTTTGTAGAAGAAGAAAACAAAGGAGAGTCTTCTTCAACTTGGTCACTGTAGCTAAGATTTTACAATAGATCAAAAAACACCCTCGGTGTCTGAGTAAATAACTCATTATAATTATTTGGTTATTGTTGTCTTAACCTTTCTCGATGGAGCAAAAGATAAAAATTTGTTGTAGCAGTATGACAGAGATTCTATAGATTTTGTCTCAAATCTTCTACCTGAATGACGGCAGTTTTCATTTCTTGCGACTGAACCACTATCCTTCACTCTTTTGGGGGATGCTTCACCAGAGATAATGTCCTGATCTCTGTTGGTCGAAAAGCTCTGCTGAAACCTGCTCATCATCAAAGAAACACACAAGCCTCCACTGACGAACAGGTGGTGGCTGCCAGGATGGGTGCTTCAGTAGCCAAATGCATGCCTCCCAGTGGCAGATTTTACATGTGTGAGAAACGAGTTAAGCATATGAATTTAAAATTGAATTGAGCAGTAAAAAGGACTTCGGCAATGGAATTAAAAATAAAATGTAGACTAAACCTTAATAATCAACAGTACAATTATGACTTGTTCTCATGTTGTGGGATCCATTCTGAACAAAGATCATTTTGAAGAAGTCTCCACTTCTCTATATCACCACTGCTTATATTTTCCTCCAGAGATGAAAGTATATTGCTGAATTAATTGAACTTTAAAGAAATTTTATAAGGTGGGAGAAAATTAAATGTGAGCCTAATTCACTGTATTAGAACTGAAATAATTATGGGATAATTCTTGATTCCTTAATATCACATCAGAGTGGCTGAGCAAGCTCACAAAAGTATCATTGTTTAAACCATCTGTGGTCTTAGGGCATATCATAGTGACTAAAGCAGATGACCGTGGCTAAGAACAATGCCCCATGAAGAGGCCACAGGAATTAAATAAAAGTGACAGTACCAAATAGAAATGCCACACCACCAAATTCCCCTGTGGGGTATATAATGGATGGATGGTAAGTTCTCTAGTTAACTCCCAATCTCTGGAATTGGACCCTGGCATCATAGTACTGAATCTTCTCTGGTATCACTCTGTCTCTAAATTTGTCTACTAGTCAGAGGGCCTCATATCAAAAGTATGCCAGTTATCATTAGATTGACTCTCATTCATGGAGACCTAGGTGTGTCAGATAGTTCACTGGATCACTAGTCCTTTCTTCTGAGGTGGCTTGAATGGAATTTAATCTCCCATGTTCAGTTAACAGCCAAACAGCTTAAATTTTTGTACCATGTAGGTATTTCCTATCCCAGATTAATCCCAAAATAGCTTGAAGGCTGGCAGAAGTCTCTTCATGTTGGGCTCTAAGATTCGCTAAGTAGAATTTTAAAAAATAATAATAAAAAGTTTTCTCTGACTGAATTTAACAGAAGCAACCCTCTGCCCATGATGTAGATTGGCATATTGGATTTAAATAAAAGATTATGTGTTTATATTTTATAGAAGTTCTTTTGAAAAATATCATTGCAAAGTAAAAATCTAAAAGCTGTCTTTTTCTTTCTGAAATATGCTCTAATCACCAGTAACAGATTTAAAAATAAATGGCTGTGCTCTTTGGCAAGACTCTTCAATCAAGGGCAGGTTTCATAAATATTTAAAGTTTTATTTTAATGCTATATGTGCTGAACATTCATACAGGAATAGAGGTGTGCATGGAAAAGGCAAAGACTCAAGTATCCTGTATTTCAATAAAGTTCTATAAAGTATTTCAATAGGATCCCTGTGGATTTCAACAAAGTTCCTAGCATATTACTGTTGACAAACATTTTTATCTTTCTGAATGTGTTAACATGTGGAAGGTTATTTGATGAACTAAATAAAATATAAAATAAATAACATTTTGACAGTATTTGATACAAAATGAGTACTTGGGGATATGAGTTATCTTCTCATCAATAGATAAAAACAAACAAGCAAAAATCATTAACTCACTGCCATTGAGTTGATGTCAACTCGTAGTGTTCGTTTAGGACAGGGTAGAAGTGACCCTTACATAGGAATAGAAATTACTGTCTTTCTCCTACTAAACAGCTGGTGGTTTCAAACTGCTGATCTTGGGGATTGCAACCCAAAAAGGAACCACTGTTCCACCAGGGCTTCTTTCTCATCAATGGATAGTACAGGTACCATGGGCTTACTCTTCACTTAACGTGGTCATAACGAACTAACCTTCCAAGTCTTGCTGTTGAGACATATGCAATGAAACTTAATTCTCACCTTTTCTTTTTAATTATTTTTTTATGTATGGTGTCATTTAGTTAACTTCAATTCCTAGTCCCCCTGTTCACAATAGAACAAAACGCTACCCAGTTCTGTGCCATTCTCACAGTCACTGCTATATTTGAACCCCTTAATGCAGCCATTGTGTTACTTAATCTCATTGACAGCCTTCCATTTTTGGATCACCTTTTTTGTTTACCATGCATAGTGTCTATCTCCAGAGAATGCCCCTCTTGATTATATGTCCAAATTATGCCATGAAATCTGAGAACCATCTTTTCTTCTAAGAACACACTGGCTGTACTTCTAAGAAAGATTGTTCATTTTTCTGACAGTTCGTCATCTATTCAATAATTTTTGCCAATATGGTAATTAAAGGTCATTAATTCTCCTTCAGTCTTTCTTATCCTTTTCCCATCTTTTGCATGGACAATTGTACCTGGTGATTGAAAATACTATTGCTTGGATCTGGTACACCTAAGTTTTCAAAGTGACATCTTTGTTTTTAACACCTTAAAAGGGTTGTTTTTATTTATTTCTTTATTGCAGCCAATTTGCCAAGTGCAATATGTTTCTTGATTTCTTGATTGCTACTTCCATAGGCATTGATTGTGAATTTTAGGAACATGACATTCTTGACAACTTCAAGAGCTCCTCCATTTATCATGATGTTGCTTATTGGCTCAAAAGTGTGGACCAATATTTATTATAGGACATATATATGTAGGAGATAGGCTGGAGCATTGAACTAATTTCAAAGTCAGCTGTTCAAATCTACCAGTCACTACATAGAAAAATTTGAGGTTATCTGCTCTCCTAAAGATATATAGTAGAGGAAAATCTCATAGAGATATGATCTGAAACACATGCAGCTTGATTACATATATTATTATTATGGGATTTTTGTGTGGATATATGTGCTTCTTAAATATTGTAAAAAAATTTCAACATTCTCTATCTGTTCAATTCAATGTTCTATCCTTGTCTAATTACAATTTATTTCATTACTCTAAAGAGAAAGTGAGTGTACTTTAAGAAATAACTTCCATTATCTTCTTTTGTCTACCCATGGGGACTACTGATAATCTTAGGTCTTCATACACTTATTTATTGTAGATGATTCATATAGGCTGGGTCACAAGTTAGTTATAATGTACTGACATTTTTATGATCTCTTCTTTCTCAAGTTGAGAATTTTAATTTCATGGGGCCTGGCTCAATTAGAGAGTTGAAACCTTGCACTTTGTGGTGTTATATGGAAAAAGAAAATCCGAGATCCGCATATGTTCTAGAGAGACCCTTTTAGTAAGCCTGAATAGGATAAAGACAAAGCAGTGATGATCATCCTAGGTGAAGGAAACCATCAGCATGTACCAGTACATAAATTAATGGAGTCTGCCAATGTACAGTCATAGCTTTCATGTATATAATAGGAAACAAAGGACTTCATCACGAGGCCAGGAATGGTAGCAAGTCAATTGATCTAGGCAGAACTATACAACTGTGTATGGTAGTTACATTATTTCTTTATCACCTTGAAGATTTGTAAATGTGTAGGAATGAGTCGGCCTTTCAATCAGGTCACAATCTGATGGTGCCACCCCATATCACTTTGCCTTATCTTCCTGCTAGTGGGTCACTCTAAGAACTGATGCTTCTTCTGCCATTGGATCCACATGACTTTTGATTCACTAATCCATGATATTCCTAAATTCTGCATCATGACTTGCGGCTGTGTAAGTTTGAAGAGAGGCTTATAGACTAGAACCAGACTTATGGAGTTGGGTTGGTCTGGACTGGGATGTTCTTTTGATGTACAAGTGCTTCTTTGTATAAAGCTCCTTTTTGCACATATATGAATGTCACTGGATTTGTTTCTGTAGTCAACCTTGCCTAACACCTTTCACAAAGATGATGGTGAGGATAAGTACACATTGTAGCTTCAAGTTAAAATAGACTATATGATTGTTTCTGGGTCTCAACCCCTAGACTACTTCATGACCAGACTATAACTGAACCTGAGTCATAGCCTTAAGTCAACCCCAGGTCCCCAAATTTCAAATTAGATCAGATAAGATATGGTCTGAATTAAGTGTTTTTGGTAAATTCTCAGGCACATATTCCCATTCTATGTGAAAGCATCTATTGTCAATCTGCCATATTCTCCAAGAGGGCAAAGTACCCCTGCCTGGGCAATGCCCTGGGCAAACCACTGCCCCCTTGTCATTTCATTGATTAGTAAGCCCTGGAGAAGTAACATAAAGAACTCAATGGCATCTGGAATTTAAACTAAGCTCAGAATGGAGATAGGATTCCTGCAGTGGACCACAGTCATGCACAAATCAATTGCTTTAAAATTTAAATAAAAAAATTTAACCCAACTTAGTCAAGATTGCCTGACTGAACACAGTATATGAATATTTTACTTATGCACACAATGTAGCCTTCCCTGACTGTGTTGAAGCTTAATTTAACCTTTGAAAAAGAAGAGATGATGAGGTAAATTTGATGTGTTGTTAGAATCAGAGTGGTATTATTTAGGCATTTAATATAGTATCTGGCATGTAGTCAGCTCTCAGCAAGAGTTTTATTTACTTCTACACCTTTAACATGCCATTCAAATTCTGCAAAGGGCAGAATGAATACAATCTGACAGTTCATGTGAGAAGACCATAGATTTCCTCTTTTGCCTTCCTGGTCCTGAGGAAAAGGACATGCTATCCATCACTCCGTTCCCATTCTGCATCCTCTGTGATTATTATACATTGACCTCTCAGCGTGAAAAGAAAGGTTGAATTCTCAGAGAAGAAAATCTTAACTCTTAAGGTGAAATTGTTTTAGGGGAGGAAATAATAACCAGCATTAGCATACTCATACTAAGAATTTCAATTTACGCAGATGTGTTTCATTTCATCTAATCTTACATACGTTAAGTCTCTCAAGCCCTCCCCTCCAACAGGCATAGCTCCATTCAACCATTTACAGGATACTACAACGTATTTTCCTGGCGAACCAGCCTGAGACTGTGTGTGTGTGTGTGTGTGTGTTGTGTGTGTGTATGGGTGTATTCCAGTTACAAGTAAGAAATGAAATGCACATCTCCATCTGCTTGAGGCAGCACCAATATTTAGGACATAAACATTGTCTAATTGACACGTTGAATTACCTTGGAAACCAAACCAAAAGAAAGCACAACGAGATATCTATAGTTTTGTTTTGATTTTTTTAAAGCAAAAAACAAAAGCATCCAATGATTCCCCCCCCCCCAGCACCAAAATAGAATTCTATATTCATCAATATAAATAATTCACTTCCTTGTGGGTTTCTGAGGCTGTCACTTCATGGAAATGAAAGGCCATCTGTCTCCCACAGAAAGACTGGTGGTTTCGAACTGTAAGATTTCTCGAGTGGGTCATATATCAGTTCTTGGTTTCGAATGATAAAAGCCCATTTTGTAATCCAGGAGGGCTTTATGAAGGACAAGACAAGTTTCTGGTTTTACAGTCTCGACGGGGTACACAAAAGGCACGAGCAACCTCATGGAAAAGAGCACTCCCATGTGCAGATTGGAGCCAGAGCAGGGACCAGAGAACAGGAACTGGCCTGGTGCAGGTCCTGAGGGGGCAGAACCAAGCAGTACAGATGCAGTGCCATGCCCCAAACTGCTGCTGACCAGGAGCGGGGTAGAAGAGAGTGACCTTCCTAGCCAAGTGTGTTAGACAGGGTTCTCTAGAGAAACAAAACCAGGGCACCAGTAATTCTCTTTATATGCTTATATAGATAGAAGGATATGTAAAGTAAGAAATAAACCATTAACTAATCTATAAGTACAAATGGCTCAGTGCAACTCATTTGCGTGAGACAGCTAGTACACTGGCAGTCCTTGGAGTCTTGAGGGCCACTGAGAGCAATTCAGGCTATCTGACCACAAGCAGCAAACAGCAAAGCAAGTCACCAACAGGCAACCAGATGATAGAGTCCAACAGTCCCCACCTCAAAAGATGTATATTCCAGGAGTGTGGCGAAGCAGGGCTTAAAGGAACCTCCATTCACAGCAATACAGTCCACCGATTAGGTGTACCACCGGTAGTATCGCTTGGAGATCGAGGCACAGGGTGAACAAGGCCTCTGGCTTGTCTGCAGATTCAAGGGCAAGAAAGCAAGGGCGGGGATGACTGAGCCATTTCTCTCTCTGCCCTTCAATTGGTCCCACATGTGCTCATTGGCCATGTTGTCACAACAGACCCACCCACCTTCTTTGACCATATTGGCACAATAGCCTATCTATCACACCAAGGTATTTCAACCTCTGGCTGGGGAGGCAGGGTTGATAGTATTGGTTGGCCCCATTGACTGGGCTAAGCCCACCTGGATGAGGCCATGAACCTGGGCCTAGTTTGGACTGCCCCTGTGTACCTCCAACTGGCTCAGGGGGCTGAGCAGGTGCTTGCTTAGTTTAGGATCATTAGAGGCATCTAATGGCTACCCAATTTCCTGCCAACCTCCTCTGAGGGAGCTTTGCAGACATGGGAGGGACAACCCCTATCCCTGAATCTAGCTAACCTAATCTAATTGCCCAACTTGTGGATCTCAGATCAAAGTGTAAACACTACACCAACAGAGCGCGCATGTGTGTGTATGTGTGTGTGTATTCCAAAAGCAAAAAAGAAATACATTTCCACAGACAAAACAAAGCAACAACAAAAGCAAATAGGCTTGAGAAAATTCATCACCAGGTGAAAAGACTTTTTTTGGTCAGGAAGAAATTTGAATCCTCATCTGAAAAGCAAGATTGTTGAATAAGGAATGAATGAAAGTAATGCACACTCTCTTTTTTCATTCTTAATTGCTCTAAAATGTAACATTAACTGCTTGCTTAAAGTGACAATAGAAAAATACATTGGATAATTATAGTGCATGGGGAAGCTAAACTAATAACCACAATGTCATAAAACAGAAGGGAGGAATTGTAAAATCTAATGTGAGAGGGGTGAATGAAATGTAAAGTGAGAGGGTTTTAAGTTGTAAACGTATATTTTAACCCTTAAAATAATGACATATTGACCTAGAGGTCACATCTGACATCTTGGCTACCCAAGAGAGGAGAATCTATCTGCATACCAACCCAAGGTCAACAGTATAAATCAGAGGTGAGGTGTGCCTCCACTCTCCAGCTCTATGTATTCTGACATCAACTATTCCTCATAGGACAGTCTACTTTTAGACTGGCTTAACAATTAATTGTGACGGCCATGTAAAACTCATAGGCAAAACTCACATTTAGAGATACTTATCAGGAAAGTTAATAGGTAACCACAAGCCAGAATCAGAAGTAATCTATAATGGAACATCAATGCCAGAGATAAACTTATATTCAACAACAACAAATCTAGGATAAAGAATGACAGTATATAATGATTAAGGAATCAGTAATCCACAAAGAAATAATGGTCCCAAATATGTATGCACCTAACAATGGAGTGTCAAAATCTATGAGGAAAAATGGATAGAATCAAAAGGATAAATATTGCCAGTAGTAGATCAAATAGACAGAAAATCCATAAAGATATAGTTGAACTGAAGAGAGCTATTAATCTACTTGACCTAATTGACATGTTCTGAATACTCTCTCTAGCAATGATAACAAGCTCACTTTTCCCAAGTTCAAATAAAACATTTACGAAAATAAGCCACATTCTGAGCCAAAAAATGAAATTTTACAAATTAACAGAATATAAAATCCATGTTCTCAAACCATAATTGAATTAACCAGAAAGAAAAGAATAACTGGAAATTGTTCAAATGTTTGGAAATTGAACAACACACTCTTAAATATGATAAGGGTCAAAGAATATGGTTTCAAATAATCTTTTAAATATCAAGAATTAAATAAAAAGAAAGCATATTATATTTTTGAATGAAATCAAAGCAAGGTTTAGTGGACATTATAGTATTAAGTATATATGCTAGGAAACAAGAAAACTCTGAGATAAATAATCCAGGAATCTACATAAATATACCAGAGAGAGATCAATTTTGTCTACAAGTTTAAGGAGACAAAAATTAGAGAAATTCTGAATGAAATTAAGAACAGGAAAACAATAGAAAATCTAATACTAATAAAAAAATAAAAACTATATCTCAGATAATTTTAAAGGGGAGCAATTTTAAACCTCAAGTTAGATAATTAAGGCTTAAAGAGAAGAAATAGAAATGGTCATTAGCAGAAATAAAATGGTTATAACTCATTTATTCCATGAACATTAAAAAAATAATGAACAAATGTTATGGACAACTCTCTGCCTACAAAGTTGAATATTTAGGTGAAGTGCTTCTTTAAAAGAATTAAGTGATTAAAGGTCACAGCAGGAAAAATAAGTAATTGAATCAGTAATTTTAAAACAAGGTAAGAAAAATAACAAGATCGAGTTCTTTTCACTGATGAATTCTACCTAGCTTTATGGAGAAATTGTATGGAGGAAACATTGATGAAATATCAAAGATTAAAATTCTATTCTTGTTGTTGATATTGCTAGGTGAGGTTGAGTTGATTTTAACTCATCATGATTCTATTAAAATGACCAGATTTTAAGCGGGACACCATTGGCCAGGGAGGATTGGGGGAAGTTCTTGATTAAAAGTTTGGTCTATATGGAGCAACAAAAGTTTTCATAGAACACAAAAATAATATTATAATATATTTATTTTAATTTTAAAACACTGTGGGACATTGTTAAATTGTCAAAAAGTGGGATGTCTGGTCACTTTATTCTAGGTACGTGTGGCAGTCATGTGAAAGTATAAAATTAACAAGAGGTGGTCTGTGGCAGTCATGTGCTTATGTTAATTTTATGATTGAAATGTAGGGGTGGAGTCTGGCCTGTTAATCTGGAGATAGTCATTGATCAGCCAATGAGGCCTCTATGTAGGCATGGCTTTCACCTGAGACTCCTGGGAAATCTCGTGATATTTCCCTCGTGAAGATGAGAAGCTATCTTCCCCAGTTGTTTGGGAGTTAGTTTCAGAGATGATTAATCACAGGCAACACAGAATGGCGGCATCTGGGAGGCTGGAGTAGCCGGTGGAGAAATCATACGGCTTTGTCCTGATAGAGCTGGACCTCTGAGGCTGGGGCAGCCACATGGAGGCCTCTGCCAGCGATGAGTTGCTTCTGCCACCACGAGATGCTGTTGATGGACCCAGAACCTTGGAAGCAAGGAGACATGGGGAGACCCCTGTCGGTGCCGGGACTCTGTAACCACTGACCTGTGACTTCGTGAGTCAGAAGGAGATTTTATGGACTGATTTCAGCCACATGGGTTAATATCGGACTTGTGAATTTGAGCTGGACTGGGCAGGGATCTGGGATGTTTTCTCAATGTTCTGTTCCCCTTGAATATAAATTCATTCCTTATATCCATATGCGTGGCTTTGAAATTTGTTACTCTAGTCTATCCGGACTAACACAGTACAACAGAGGTAAACACTTCCTAAGTCTGATCTATGAATCAGAACATGAAATATATTTGAGCCCATTGTTGCAACACTCTATCAATGCATCTCCAACCTTTTAGTCTCTGGCACTTTACTTCACCAAGAATGATTAAAATCAGCAGAGATATAGGCTATATTCAAAAGCTAGAATGGTGAATTTTGTTAAGACATAATTTCTTCCTAAATTTGTTAGCATTCAATACAAATCCAATAAAATATATAAAACTAATTTATGAATATTTAATAATTAATTTGAAGGTATTTATGAAAAAGAAAAATGTACCTCAAATAGGTCCTACAACATGAAAATAGAAGAGCAAAATTAAAAGATATGATTATTTGAATATTTTCTATAGGTCTACAGTAGTTAGGACAGAAAGTTCTTGGCAGCCCTCTCCACCTAAAATGTCTATAGATCAATAGAAGAGAATTTGAAGTCAAGAGTAGATCCAACAAGTGCAACAGAAACAAACATTTTTAAATAACTTCAATGTCATCAATTAAATTTGAACTCGCAGCAGCACATAAGTCCCCAGGTGCATCAAACAGATAAAGTGATGGAACTCATAGTAACCCTATCCAAAGAACTGCCTCCTGCCATGGCCTTAATTCTGATACATAGTGAGCCTGTGTTATTGTTGTTAGGTGTGATCTAGTCACTTCAGACCCATACTAGCCCTATGCACAACAAAATAAAACACTGCCCAAACCTGTACCAACCTCACCATTGTTCATGCACCCCATTGTTGCAGACACTATGTCAATTCATCTCATCAAAGACCTTCCACTTTGCCAAGCTTGATGCCCTTCTTCAAGGACTGGCCTCGCCTGACAACATGTCCAATGAAAATAAGAGGAAGACACCATCCTTGCTACTAAGGAGCACTCTGCTTGCAATTCTTCCAAGACAGATGGGCTTATCCTTTTAGCACGTCCATGGCATTTTCAGTATTTCAATATTTTAACCAGCACCACAGTTCAGATGCATTCATTCTTTTCTGATCTTCTTCATTCAATGTCCAACTTCACATGCATCTGAGGCAATTAAAAATGAGATGACTTGAGTCAGGGAATTCTTTGTTCTCAAAGTAATATTCTTGCCCTTCAATAATACCGAAAGATGTCTTGCACAGCAGGTTTAACTAAAGCATCTCTTCTTTTAATATCTTGACTGCTGCTACTATGAACATTGATGTGAAGCCAAAAAAATAGAATCCTTGACAATTCCACCCTTTTCTCTATTTTTCATAACCTTATCTCCTGAATTTGTTGTGAGAATTTTTTCTTTTATATGTTGAGTTTCATCCAAAATGAAAATTGCAATCTTTGATCTTCATCTGCAAGTACTTTAAGTCTTCCTCTCTTTCAGGAGGCAAGGTTGTATCATCTGCTTAGTGCAGATTTTTAGCAAGACTTCCTCTAATCCTCATGCCTCATTCTTCAGCACATAAGCTAGTGTCTCTGATTGTCATGTGCTTATGTCAATTTCATGATTGAGATGTAGGGGTGGTCTGTTAATCTAGAGATAGCCAATGAGGCCTCTGTTTGGGCATGGATTTCTCCTTAGAATTCTGGGAAATATCCTGATATTTCCCTGGTGGAGATGAGAAGCCATCTCCCCAGTTGTTGGGAGTCAGTCTCTGAGAAAATGAACTATGGACAAGACAAGATGGCAGCGTCTGACGAGCTGGAAGAGCTGGAGGAGAAGTCACATACCCTTACCCTGATGGAGCCAGACCTCTGAAGCTGGAGAAGAAACCAAGTGGCGACCCCTGCCAGCACTGAGTTGTTTCTACCACCACTGGATGCTGTTGATTACCTTGAACCCTGGAAGTAAGGAGCCATGGGGACACCCCTGCCAGCACCCGGATTCTGTACCCACTGTCCTGTGACTTCGTGAGTCAAAAGGAGACTTTATGGGCAGGTATCAGGGATATAGACTAATATCAGACTTATGACTTTGAACTGGACTGGGTTGGGATGCTTTCTCAATGTTCCATTCCTCTTGTATATAAACTTTTCCCTTATATCCGTATGCATGCCCATGAATTTGTTTCTCTAGTCTACCCAGACTAATACAGTTTGCTTAGAGTACTGATCAAATCACTATGGTAAGTGGCCATGGCCCTGAGAACTAACCTTCCTGATTTTATTCCATGAACTATTCCTATTTCCCTTCGCCCAACTGCCTCTTGTTCCATATACATGTTCTGCAGCATCACAATCAAGTGTCCAGGAATTCCTGTAGGGTATTTCTCAAGGGTATCCATAGTTTGCTATACTTCGACTATGCGAATACTTTTGTGTAGTCAATAAAATACAAGCAAATATCCTTCTGGTGCTCTCTGCTTTCATCTAACATCAACAATGATACTGCTTGTTTCATATCCTGTTCTGTATCTGGCCTGAAACCCTAGCAGCTCCCTGTAATAGACTGCTTCCAATGTATTATGGTAAACACTGTACACTGGTCTTTAAGGGAAAAACATCTTGCATGTGATATTAATCATATTGTTCTATAATTTGGGCTTTCTGTTGGATCATCTTTCTTTGGAATGGTTACCAATAAGGGTCTCTTCCAGTCAGTTGCTCAATTTGTTGGCTTCTAAATTTCTGGACATAGAAAGGTGAGTGCTTCCATTGTTTCAAAAGCTTGTTGAAATATTTCGATTGATATTACATCAATTCTTGGAGCCTTGTTTCTGGCCAATATTTTCAGTGCAGCTTATACTTCTTCCTTTTGTCATACTGTGGTGACTTGAGTGTTGCTGTGATGCTGTCAGCTAAATCCCTTTTATTTCAAATACATGCAGGGTCACCCAAAGTGGAAAGGTTTTAAAAGATCTTCCTCTCCAAGAATGGACTATGAAGAAAAAATAGACTGTTCATTTCAGAGAAATTAGACACTGGAACTTTATGGATAGTATCAAAATATTGTCAAATGCACAAATATAGTTGTGCTAGTCTGGGTAGACTAGAGAAACAAATCCATGGACAGTCATATGTGTATTAGAGAGAGTTTTATAAAAAGGAAAATTGTGCATTAAGAAAACTTGCCAACCCAGTCCATTGCAAGCCTATACATCTGATATATGTCCAATACCAATTTATAAAGTTCTTTCCAGACTTATGAAACACATACAATGATGCTGAATGCAGAATCATCACAGACCAATGGGTAGAAAGTCTTCGGCTCCAATGGCATTGTAAATATCTCAGCACTGGTAGGAGTCTCCATGTGGCAGCGAGACAGGAAATCTTTCACACCTTCAGGGAGAAAAATCAGGATTTTCCAGGATTCTCAGGAGAAGCTCATGCCTACACCGGAGCCTCATTGGCTATGATATGATTAGCAAACCAGATTCCACCCCTTCATGTGTAATCTTCTCAAATTGACACAAGATTATATAACTACCCCCGTAGTCAACTGATTTTAGCAAAGGAACAAAAGAAATTTAGTGGAGAAAGAAGTCTTTTCATTAAATGCTACTTGAAAAATGAACCTACATATGAAAAAAGACAAAAGGAGAAAGTCGTCATTTATAGAACCTAAAAAATATGCAAAATCATAGTTCAAATGAATCATACATCAGGACTTGCTGCATTCACACACATATTAAATGACAGCTTGTTTGCAATTATCAATAAAATTACTAGAAACATTTGTATGTATAATAACTGTTTACCAATTTACCATGTGTACTTGAATATAAGTCGACCCGAATATCAACCAACACACCTAGTTTTACCACAAAAACTGCATAAAAAATATGCTTCAAGACTTGTTCTATCCTCGCATGTACATGGTACTTATGAAAGGACATAATAGTAGCTTAAAATGTTGTAATATTGGCAATTTTCACATATTGTTTTCTTTGTTTGCTTGTTGGTAAGCAGTCATTTTCAAATCCTTTCAGTAGTGAATACTGAGGAGCATGAATATTGTGGTATATGAAAATACTCTATTTAGATTATTTTTTTTAATGGTCAGGGAGGATGTGTCTGAGTTGATGGCAACCAAGTAGAACACACCACACGGGAGGGAGTCTACCGAGACCAGCCCAGTGGGGCCATTCAGTGGGATGTCCTTCTTCCAGACAGCAATATTCTCAGCATAAAGATAAGTGGACACACTTTTATTAAAATGAAAGAGCAGTCATGCCTCCCAATAGACACCGTTTTGTTGTTGGCACACCACACAAGCCAGCAGTGGGCAGCTTTCCAATTTTCCTGACCCTTTCCTCCTGGTCCTCAAGCTAGCTCATTTGCTGACAAGCCAAGCTGTGGGGACACAGTCCTGCTTGACCAGCCTGGGGCAGATATCGGAACAAATCAGCTTAGCTCTTGACCCAAAGCAAGAGAGCTCTGATCTGAGGTGCTCTCTGAGCTCTCTCCACAAGCGTAGGAGTAGCACAGTCTACTGTGCCCGCTGTCTGACCCGACAGCCCGCTTTTGAACACTTTAACAATGTCCCGCGGCATTTTAAAATTAAATTAAATATATTACAATACTATTTTTGCGTTGTGTGAAAATTTTTGTTGCTCCATATAGACCAAATTTTTGATCAAGAACACCCCCTACCCCCACCCCCCACCCCCCTGCTGCCCGCCGCCCCCTGGTTAATGGTGTTCCACTTAATATCTGGTCACTTTACTCTAAAAGGAAGGCTGGAGTATGCATTAAATAGTGAATAAAATAACTCTTCATAGTGAGCTTCAGCCCCTTGAGGCAAAACTAGCCACTCTCTCCCAGAGTTACAGCTCTGCAAGGCTCCCTCTTAAGACACCCAAAAAGGAGAGTCATTTGTAGAGAGAGTCATTTTCCCCACCTCTTTTAGCTCCTTTTGTTGGCAGACAAAACACACCTGGCCCATTAGCAATGTATTAGCATAACAATACAAACAAAAACTGGAGCAGTAGTTTTACAAAACACAGGCTGGGAGTTTGGGTGTGAAAAAAAAGGAGGCTAAAAGCCTCAGGATCCAAAGGCCACTTTCAGCTGATGTACTGGATATGCCTAGTAATTCACCAGCTGTCTGGTGAGCTGGAGGTCACCACCTCAAGCCTCTGCCATTGCAAAACAAAGCATTTCTGTTGTTCTTTTCATTTCCTTACTTTTAAATTGCCAATTAATACTATCAGATCCCTTTTAGTTTGGCTTACATTTTCCTCTCTTTCTTCTTCCTCTAACACTTCCTTTTCCATGTTTCAAACCTCCACCAACACAGTGTAACACTCATCACAGATACTTAAACTGTCTCCTACCCCTCTGCTGCACCATCTAACAGCATTAACTACTCCCATATAACTTCACTCACACCACAATAGAGCCACCTAGAAAGCAAAAATGAAAAAAGTAAGAAAGTTCCCACACACACACAAAGAACAAAAAAAAAAAAAAATAGAGAAACATATGAAAACAACCAAACACCAACCAGATTTAAATGAAATGTCAGAAATTTAGCAGGCTATGAAATTGCCAAAGAAATTAGAAAAAATGCTTATTGCACTCATACAATCAATGAAAACATAGTCTAAAAGGAAAATTGAAAAGAAAAAAAATATAAGCCAGAAACCTCACTACATGCCTTACAAGAAAAATTCCAAATGGAAACACAAGCATAACAATAACAGACTTACACAGTACTAAAAAAAAAACAGAAACAGAATGGAAGAGATGGAAACCTGAATTAATAAAGTTGAAGACAATTCTATAGACTCCAATCTAAAAGAAAAACAAAAATTCAAAAGAGGTCAAGTAAAGTTTGAGAATAATGGGGGAACAGCCTACATTTTATAGGCATTCCATAAGGGGAAGGCAAAAAAGAAAACCCAGAGAATGGCTAATCCAAGTACCTTTTCAAGAATCTTTTCCTCAATGCCTAAAGAATGAAAAGATAATTATTCAGGAAGCCTAAAGTGCCAATCAGGAAAATACACCAATGGGAAAAGTTCCCCACAGAGTATAGCCAAACTGTCAAACATTAACAATAAGGAAGAAATTATAACAACAGCCAGAGTAAAAAGAACAATTATATACAAATGGTCAGCAATTGGAATAATTTCGTATTTCTCAGGAGAAACCATATAGGCAATGAGACAATGGACCAACACATACCAAGTAAATAGCAACAAGAACAGCAAAAGAGTCAGGATAGCAATATTAAGCTCTGAGAAAATATACATCAAGAGGCAAGAACTTACACTCAGGATAACAATATTAAGCTCTGAGAAAATATGCTTCAAGAGGCAAGAACTTACAATCAGGATAACAATATTAAGCTCTGAGAAAATATGCTTCAAGAGGCAAGAGCTTACACTACAGAATGATCAAATGAACAATAAGCCAGGGAGACATAATAATAATAAACCTATATGCATCCAATGAAAGACTCTAGTAATATATCAATCAAATTCTTACATAACTGAAAAAGGATATAGACACCTCAGCAATAATGAAAA
>PVJH01031915.1:0-23232 GCA_004026705.1 Nesogale talazaci
ATAGCAGCAAGAAAAGGAGAAGGCCCTCAAAAAGAAGCAACTGCTAAAAAGGCCTCAAGCACAGGGACACTTGTAAAGATGGTGCAGATTGGGCAGTGTGTCATTCGGTTGTGCCAAGGGTCACTTTGAGTTGGAACTGACTCAACGGCCCCTGACACCTGTGGTAGTTACATAATCTGTTGTCAGTTTGAGACCTGTGCGTGAAGGGGTGGAGGCTAGCCTGTCAATCAGGTCACAGCTTGATAACCTCATTTGGAGGCACTATGGAGCTAAGCACATTATACCTGGAAAAGCAGAATAGCAGCAAGAAAAGGAGATGGCCCTCAAAAAGAAGCAACTGCTAAAAAGACCTCAAGCACAGGGACACTTGTAAAGATGGTGCAGATTGGGCAGTGTGTCATTCTGTTGTGCCAAGGGTCACTTTGAGTTGGAACTGACTCAACGGCCCCTGACACCTGTGGTAGTTACATAATCTGTTGTCAGTTTAAGACCTGTGAGTGAAGGGGTGGAGGCTAGCCTGTCAATCAGGTCACAGCTTGATGACCTCTTTTGGAGGCACTATGGAGCTAAATAGCTCACTGGAGACAGGGCACAGACTCACTCCCTGCAAGACATTCCTGTTAAGAAGATAGGTGGGGAGAGGCTGAAGGAAGCAGGACCCTGGAGATGAGATGCTTAAAATGCCACTGGATCCACGACTTTTCACCTACTGGCCTGTGATCTTCCTGCATTTGGCATTATTGCAGGTGTTATGAGTCTGAAGAAGACTTTATTACTGGTAACGAACAAATGGGCTAATATCGGCCTTATGGACATCCTCTGGACTAGACTGAGAAATTTTCATAATGTGAAATTACTCCTTATATAAAGCTCTTTCTTATACACATGTGACTGTCTATGAATCAACCCAGACTAATGTAACATCCCTGCTTTTTTCAGCCAGAGCTATCAATTTTCTAGCTCTAATTATTTGTATTTTAACATTCTGAATTCTGGTATAGCTTTTCAGGTTTGTTGCTTTTATTTTCTGAAATATGAATTCTATTATCTACAATATACACTAGGAATTTTTGTGCCTCTTACTACATACTTGTGTGCAATTATTTCTTATAAAACAGATTATATTTAGAACACAAGTACATTCTTCCTCTTTCTGTTTAAAATTCTTGCCTGGGTTTAATGGAGGACATGCTCTTTGAGCCTATACCACACACACTGTCATGAAGCCGATTCTGACTCAGAGTCACCCTATTAGGGTTTCAGAGATTGTAAATCTTTATTGGATCAGACAGCCTAGTTTTTCTCCCACAGAGCAATTGGTGGGCTTGAACTGCTCATCTTACAGTGAACTCCCACACCCTAATGCACAGCATTACCAGCAGTTTGACAAATAGTTTCATTGTTTTAGGTTCTGTGATAGATCATTTAAGAGATCTGATTGAAAGAGCTAAAGATTTTAGCTTTCAGATATTTAAATCTTTTACATGTATATTAGGTTGCTGTCTAGAAGGTTAGCTGTTTGAAATGACCAGTCATCTATCTGGAGAAAGATGAGGTTTCCTGCTCCATTTCAGACTTGCAGCTGTGGAACCCAGAAGGACAGCTCTACTCTGCCCTGAAGGTATGCTGTGAGTTACAATCGACTCCAGCGAGTAAAGTACGATACCACTAGAGATCGACATAGAGGGCAAATTGCAAAGTTTCTGCTTTCTTACTCTCTTGAGACTTCTCATATACTAGTACACGTTACAATGGCATATTAGTAGGTGGGTATTTACAGGATACTCTTTGTAGGCATCTGTCTATATTCTTCTATTTGCATTTGAAATGCCAGATAATAGAAGAATGTAAAAAACCTTCAAAGTGGACAATTAAAGGCTCTCTATCTTCTTTCTCTTCCTCTCCTATTCTACTTATTTGAGAAGAATAATTGCTTAGATAAAATTGGACTAGTCAGTTCTTCCCCACTTTGTCAATCTTCCTTTTTCAGGTGTCTTCTCCTCCTCCTAAGGTTTAGACACCAAACCTTGCACTTAGCATGTAAGCAACCCAAACTCACACAAAGCTCACTGTTACTGGGTCAATTAGAACTGAGAGCGATCCTATAGGACCAAGTTGAAGTGCTCCTATGGATTCTGGGCTGCAATTTGTATGGGTGTAGAGAGCGTCTTCTTTCTTTTGCAAAGTGCCAAGCCTTTTCAAACAGCTGCCCTTGCTGTGAGCACTCCAACACTTCGCCACTGAACCACCAAGACTTTCTCCAGAGAATGCTCTAAATCAGCAATTCTCAACCTGAGGGTCGTGACCCTTTTGGGGGTCTAATGACCCTTCCACAGGGGTCACCCAGTTCATAACAGTTGCAAAATTACAGTTATGAAGTTGCAACAAAAATAATTTTATGGCTGGGGGGTCACCACAACATGAGGAACTATACTAAAGGGCATTAGAAAGGTTGAGAACCACTGCTCTAAAAAGAATAACCTGCTTAACTAACAAGCAAATAGTTACTGAAAGCAAATTCCCTAATGTATGAATTAATGTATGTATGCTTTGCTGATCCCTGATATACTCTTAACCTCTGCAGATTGGGTGAAGAGCTGCAGTTCAAAAAGAACATTGAGATAGGACACGACTTTGGTCTCACTTGCTTTGTTTGTTAGGCATCATAAAGTCAGTTCTAATGCATAGAGAGCCTAGGCACAACAGAACGAAACATCGCCTGGTTTAGTGACATCCTCAAAATTGTCCTGTGGCTGAGTTTCCATTGCTGTAGCCACTGTGCCAATTCATCTCATTGAGAACCTTCCTCTTTTTCAATGTCCCTTAAATTTACCAAGCGTAATGTTCTTCTCCAGGGACTGGTTCCTCCTGGTAAAAGTTCCAAAGTCTGTAAGAGGTTTGTTTTTCTTCCAAGGAACAGTCAGGTCTTGCACTGGTTTGTCCTCATAGCATAGACTTAGCATCTTCTTCCCCAGCACTACAATGTGAACGCATCAATTCTTCTTCTGCCTTCCTGATTCAGTGTTCAAATTGCACATGCATATGAGACAATTGAAAATTCCAAGGCTTGGATCAGATGTATCTTAGTCCTCAAAGGAACATCGTTGCTTTTCAATGCTCTAAAGTAGCGCTTTTCCACCTGTGGGTCATCACCCCTTTGTAGACTGAATGAACCTTTTGCAGGGTTGGCCTGATTCATAACAGTAGCAAAATTTCAGTTATGAAGTAGCAACAAAAATAATTTTATGATTGGGGAGGGAGTCACCACAACATGAGGGACTATTAAAGGGTTGCAGCATTAGGAAGGTTGAGAACCACTTCCCTAAAGGGATCTTGTGCAGCAAAGTGTCTGTCAGCTATCATACTGTGGTGACTTGTGCCCCCATTCTGCAAATCCATCTACTGTCCCAAAGCACTCAGCCTTATTTGCTCGGTGACACTAGAAGCCTGCTCATGGTCTCCTCTGCTGTGTCTCACCGTCTCAGTGCTGTGGCTTATCCTGTCTCTAGTGCCTTCAACCACATCAGGGAGGAATCTCTCATGAGGACTTCATTGGTGGATCTTCTTTTTTTTGACAGTTATGAGTTTACTCTGTTCTTACTGCTGATGCTACTCACTTTGATATCCAGCAGAACAGCAAACTGACCAGTCCCTGGGGGAGAGTTCAGTACACTGACTTGACATGCCACTATCCGGTCACTGGATGAGAGTTACCAAGAGAGTGCACAGAAGAGTAGTATTAAGTTACTTCACCACATAGGTTCTCACTGTAGTGGAGGCAATATTTCAAGTTTCACTTGAAGCTTCTGAATTTTATATTCAAAATGTAAAATTCCAGACTTTACAGAGGCCTGCTAGGCTTGCAGGAGCTTTGGTGGCCTAGTGGTTATCTGTTAGACTGTGGTAATTTGCAAGGTCAGCAGTTCAAAGGGAGTCATTCCAGGAAAGAAAGACAGGATTTTCTTCTCCCATTAATAGTCAAAGTCTTGGATATTTACTGGGCAGTTCTGTTCTGTCTGACAGGGTCGCTGTGAGTTGGCCTCCACTCGATGGCAGTGAGAGTTTGTCAAAGCTTGAAAAAGAGCTGTTTCACCTTACTCTCTTAATCTACTTGCCTCTGTCAGTTTGTCCTCCTGTGGTGGCTTGCATGTTGTTTCACCAATGTTTTAAACACCTTTACAGTCATCTGTAGATGGCAGGTTGCTGCAAGTTTTCAGATAAGACCAGAAAGAAAGACCTGATGACTTATTTCCAAAAATTAGCCAAAGAAGATGTTAAAGATTATGATAGAACATTTCCTGGCTTGCTTGCTTTGGTCATCTTATCAGGAAGAAACCAATCCATCAAGAACACCATGTCCGATGACATGAGGGTGAGGAGGAACCACAGTGAGATGTGTCAGCACGATAGTGAGTGTGATGTGCCCACACATGCCAGTGACTCTGAGGATAACAGAGAACTGGACAGAGATTTATTCTTTTGTACATAATTTTATCATGAGCTTGACTCAATTATAGCTAGTTACCCATCTATCTACATTCTTCATTCACTTGATTGTCCACAAATAGTCTTCAGAATATTTCTTATTTTTTCTCCAGTATCCTTTTTTGGGGGTTGCTTTTAATTGTGATGCGAACGTGCCAATAAGACAATAGCCCATTTAGGCATTTTGAAGCATGCATGTAATATTTTCATACTTATACATAGGATACATATTGCCCACGTACTTTATCAACCTCTGAGATTTCTAGTCACACTGCTATAACATCTAATATTTGTTGTGAAGCTGTTACCTCCCTTTGAAAGGACTCTGGATAACCCTTCAAAACTCAGGTTTTGAAGTATGCAGATTCATTGTTAATAGATCTTGTGTGTCCTTCAAAGGGAGCCATAAGCAAGCTAAGACCAACTAAGTCAGAAGAAGTAAGTCTCACCCCATCAATTCAACCACCAGAATCTACGTGGTACATGTGTCCTGCAAAATTGTGCAAAGTTTCCTTTGATTTCAGCATAATTTCCATTACTGAAAATACATGGTACCAGCAAAACATTCCAATACGAACATATTTTGATCCTGAGAATGTCAAGTTCACATCATAAATGAATTGTAGCAAGTCAAGGTCTGACTGATAGCTAGGTGATCCTCATTTTAACAAATTCAAAGTTTTACACATTTTTGCACAACTTTATTTAAGGAGACAAGCACACATATGATCTCCCACCCAGTTTTGTGAAGATATTTACCAGTCTCTTGCTCATTTCCAGTCTGCTGGTTTTATGTATCTGAGTTTTCAAGACTGTTTGTTAGTTCCTTTGTTTTCTGCATATTTGTTTCCACTTGGCAATTTTCGGATTGGCACCATTAGCCATTCTTGTAGATAGATGTTCACTTTCAAACTATCCATTATTTCTGGTGAAGTTTCTAAATTGGCCTAATTTACTGCTAAGGTGTTTTTGAAATTAGTCACTCAGGTTTTGAAGTATGCAGATTCATTGTTAATAGATCTTGTGTGTCCTTCAAAGGGAGCCATAACCAAGCTAAGACCAAAAAAAGTTGAAGAGGCTTGAATTTCTTGTCCTTGTTCTATGTGCTTCCTGGTATCAAGTGAAAAACTGTTGAGATATTTACTAAGTGGTTTGCAACTCCAAAAGACTATCCTTCACTGCAGGTGCCTCAAAGCCATAGTTTTTATTGCCGTTGGCTGCCTTCTAGTAATTTCCAAATCCTAGGTCCATATGTAGCATTTTAGAACTGCTCTTGGAAAAAAAGTCAAGAAATCAAATGATGTATCCCTTTGGGCAAATCTATTGCAAAAGATCTCTTGAAAGTATTAAAAAATAATGATGTCACTTTGAAGACTAAGGTGCACTGGACTCAAGTCATGGTATTCTGAGTTGCTGCCTATGCATATAAAAGTTGGAATAATGAATAATGAAGACTGGAGACAAACCTTTGCACTTAAATTTCAGTGTTGGTGAAAAATCTTGAAAATACTTTTGACAGAGTGAACAAGTCAATCTGTCTTTGAAGAAGTACGGCTAGATGCTCCTTAAAACTGAGGATGGTAATATAATATTTATTTATATATAATATATATTATTTATATATATTATCTATATACTATAGTATATTATAATATAATATTTAAATCTTTTTACTGGGGGTTCATCCACATCTTATAACAATCCATAATAAGTCCAAGTCAAGCACATCTGTACATCCCCTGGCCTCATCATTCTTATAACATTTGTTTTCTATCTAAGCCTTTGACATCAGCTCATTTTCCCCTCCTTCATAAACTCTTGGAAAATTCATAAATTATTATTACTTTGTCATATCTTACACTGTCCAATGTCTCCCTTCACCCACTTCCCCAATGTCCCCATATCCCAGGGAGGAGGTTATATGTAGATCCCTGCAATTGGTTCTCCCTTTCTACTCCATATTCCTTTCACCCTCCCGGTATCACCACTCTCACCACTGGTCCTGAAGGGATCATCTATCCTGGATTCCCTATGCTTCTAGCTCCTATCTCTATCAGGGTAAATCCTCTGGTCTAGCTGGATTTTTAAGGTAGAATTGGGATCATGACAGTGGGAATGAGGAAGCATTGAAGAAGTAGAGGAAAGTTATATGTTTCATTATTGCTACACTGCACCCTAACTAACTAGTTTGTCTCCTCGCTGTGACCCCTATGTAAGGAGAAGTCCATTACCTACAGATGGACTTGGGGTCCCCAACCTGCACTCCCCCTAATTCGCACTAATAAAATTTTTGATTCCTTAGCGTGGTGAGATTTTGTCTCATGTACATTGGATGTATCATCCCTGAGGTGGGACCAGAGCCTGGGGAAAAGAAGGCATTATGCTTGATAAAGTGGAGAGTCAATGAAAAAGAGAAAGATCTTCAAAGAGCAGAGTTGACACAGTTGCTGCAACACTGGGTTCAAAGATGCAAATGACTGTGAGGACGTTGCAGGACCAGGGATTTTTCCTTCTGCTGTACATGGAGTTGATAGACATTGGAAGCAGCCCTATAGACCCTATCAACAAGAATCTTGATAGGAAGTCTTCAGACCTTTCGTCCAACAGAAAAGAGGGATGTGTTCACACTGCTGAATTCTGTTCAGCAGCTGAGCACCTAACCATTGCTTCACTATGCTCCTTAATGGCTTAATGTTATTAGTTGATATCTCTAGAGACTAGTAACTTTTGATAGCATGTTCTAAAATAGTGTTACAAAGTCTCTCCACTTCCCATTTTAAGAAGCATTTTGATCATATTTCTTCTATAACTGATTCATTAATTCTTATATCAACCATGCTATTTTAAATGTTTTTCACTAACCCCATAATTCAAATGCATTAATTTTCTGGTGTTCTTAAAAAAATTAACATCAACTCAATTCTGATTCATAGTGACCCTGTAAGACATGATAGAATTGCTCCTGTGGTTACGAAGACTAAATCTCAACAGGAATAGAAAGTCTTATCTTCCTCCCACTGAGGAGCTGGTAGTTTTGAACATCCAACTTTTTGGTTAGTCACCCAATGCAATACCCACTTCCCAGCCTCATTGTTCTCCCATGGAACAGTTCATAGTTTCAAACCACTGACCTTGCATTTAGCAGCTCAACATGTTATCCACCACACCTAGGAACGTTTGTGGAAAATAGAATTAACACAATATAAATTTTATTTCTCAACAGTAGCTCTGTCAAATTCAAGATATTTTTGTAAGTGATGATACTAATAAAGGGCTGAGGGTTCTGGTACTTAACCATGACAAGTTTGTCTTCTTGACATAATTAACTAGTGAAAAATGGATGTCCCTTCAAGATTTGAAAAGAATGGCAAATAAAATGATGTCAGACGTACCCTAAGGATTTTCTATCGAAACTCTGGCAAAATTGCCCTATTGGGTGTCAGGGATGAGCACAATCTCTGTGCTGCTGAAAAAGGACATGCTGGTGAAGGTTTCCAAGGTATTTTTCTACTAGAGCTTTGACTAACATTCTCAAAGCACTCTCATAATAAGCAGAGGTTACTTGTCTTTTGTCTTATTTCTGTAAGACAAATGCCAGCAAGCAAAATGCCTGAGAAAACAAAGGGAAACAATTGTGCTTGTTTGCAGGTGATCCAGGCATCCATGGAACAGAAAGTTTGTTCAATTTTAATGTTTCAATCAGAATTGGGTAAGCTAAACTAATTGAGATGTCAATGAAGTTGGTGACTGTTTCCTCACAAATTGATATGGGTGATCTGTGGCTTGGAGACTCATCTTCAACATCATCTTGCCCCGTCTTAAAATAAATTTTCCATTATTAAAATGCTGATTTCTTTTGATGTTTGCCCTTGCTTCAATTTCAGCAGAATTCCTATTACTCTTCTAGGGCATCTTTTCAAATGATGTGTTATGTTTCTTAGAGCATAAAACTAGATCTCATTCAGACATTCGTTGTGATACAAGAGAATCCTGCATTTGGTTTCTTAGCTTGGGATTAACTAGTTTGTAACTAAAGATGCCAAATCATTTCAATTTTGCTTCTCCTCTTCTTTATTTTTTTTTCAATTAAAGGAAGAGGAGGGAGCTGATGAATAACAAAATGTGGGTGAAGACAGCGGTAGGTGTAAGATATGAAAATAATAATAATTTATAATTTATCAAAGGGTCAGGAGGGTGAGAGGGGCAGAGGGAGGGGAAAAAGATGAGCTGATACCAAGGACTCAAATAGAAAGTAAATGTTTAGAAAATGATGATGGCAACATATATACAAACATGCTGGATATAAGTGATGTAGGGATTGTAATTAGAGCTAAAAGATCCTCGAGTAAAATGACCTTAAACAAAAAAGAAAGAAATCATAGGATGCAAAAGAATCTGGAATCCATGCATAATCTTTCCACAGCACACATTTTCCATGTACCTTATGACATATTTTGAAGATCCCCTCAAATATTCATATGGGAGGTGCATGTTAAATACAAAAGAGTAAAGATAATACATACAGTTAAAAAAGACATTTTTTCCTGTCATTAAGCTAATTAAATGCATAGTCATCCTATGAATGTAGGGTTGAACTACCCCACAGGATTTCCAAGGCTGTAAATCTTTATGGAAGCCAGCTACTGTATCTCTCTCCTGCAGAAGGGCTGGTGTGTTCAAACCACCAGCAATTTGGTTAGCAGCTGAATGCATAATCACTGCCTTCAATAAGCCGGCAGAAGGTGAGAACAGAGAAATGAAAGATATTTTTAAATTCTTTGTGTGTTTTAGAAGGTTAGAAGACTGGAACTAAAAATTAAAATATACAAAAGGAAATGTCACGGGATGACTTTCACACAATGAAATGATAAGACAATGGGTTAGAAGCGCTGGTGTTGGTGGGGTGTGTGTTGAGCTGTTACCGCCAAGTTCACCAGTTCTCGCTCACCGATCTCTCTGGGAGAGGAAAGGAAAACAGAAACTGCTTGCTCCTGAAAATCCTATGGCCTGAGAGAGTCTATGAAGCAGTTCTACTCTATATTATTTAGTGACTGCTGAAAAGCGCAAACAAGGCTGCTGTGAAAGAAATAAGGCCAGAATGCTCCTTAGAGTCAGGGTGGTGAGACTTCATCTTATATGCTCCGGTCATGTGGTCAGGAGAGATCAGTCCCTGGAGAAGTGCATCCCGCTTGGTAAAGATGAGGGGCAGGGGAAAAAGTTCAGTCCTTCAATGGGTTAGACGGATAGAGTGGCTGAAATAAGGTGCTCGAGCAAAGGAATGCTCCCAAGGATGTCACAGGACTGGGCAGTGTTTAGTTCTGTTGCGCAGAGATAGGGTTGCCACGGGTGGGAACAGACTGAATGGCACAACTGAACACACATTTTGAAGTCTGATGAATCATGAGATGAAGGATAGCTGAAGAAACACAGGAAATTATGACTTTAAATTTTATGAAAATTCTAAATTAATGAAATAAATAATTTACTTTAAAATATTGTTATTGGTTCATCTATGATTTTTCTCCTTAAGAGTTTTTAAGTCACTTAAAAGAATTACTACATAAGAACTAAACCTATCACCAGTAATTTTTTCCTATTAAGTTGTAAAAGTGTATTCTTTCTTAGTGACATCCTATTAATCTTTATTGTACATCTGAGTATGCTTCAAAAGTAAAGGGAGCATTGATATAAGATTTATAAATCTTATGAAACTTGTTATTTCTTCATTAAACCAGCACATTTATTTTTTTACTCTAAACAACTCAAGGCTCTATGTATTACACCTCTTTGTGAAACATTTTCAATTACATTTATAAATATTTTCAGTTAATATACTTAAAAAATCCCATATGAATGTTAAGTGTTATCAAACCAATTTCAACCCATAGTGACTTTATGCACAACACAACAAAGCCCTGCCCAGTCCTGTACCATTCTCACAATTGTTTCTATGCCTCAATCCATCGATGCAACCACTGTGCTAATCCATTGCCTCGAGCCCCTTCGTTGCCTGTGCTGTCCCTCCAATTTAGCAAGCATGATGTCCATCCCCAGACACTGGTCTCTCCTGTTCATATGCTTAAAGTATGTGAGAGGAAATCTTGCCATCCTTGCATCTATGGAGCGCTCTGGTCTAGGAGATTCAAAATGCCACGGCTTGGTTCAGGGTCACCGTAGTCTTCAAAGTAACATATCGGTTTTTCAATATTCTAAACGGATCTCATGCAGAAGATTGACCCAATGCAACTCTCCTTTTCATCCCATGACTGTTGGTTCCACAAGCACTGATTGTGGATACAAGGAAGAAGAAATCATTGAAAACTTCAATTTTTTTCTCCTCAATTAACCATCATTCCAGTTGTGAGGATTTTGGTCTTTCTTATATTGGAAGTATTATTTCAATATAATGGATTATAATCCATACTGAAGGTTGCAATCCTTGATCACTATCAACAAATGTTGCAAATCCTCATTTTCTGCAAGCAAGATTGTGCCATCTGCATATTGCAGGTTATTAATAAGTCCTCCTCCAATCCCGATATGAATTAGTCTTCATATAATCCACTTTCTCTGATTATTTGCTCAGCAGACAGATTGAATAAATATGATGAAAGGATTCAACCCTCTCACCTTTTATGATTTTAGACCATGTAGTATTCCCTTTTCTGTTCACACAATTGCTTCTAGATTCATGTACAAGTTCCAAATGAACACAATGACATTTTCTGGAATTGTATGACCCTTATACTTCAATTCCTTAGCATAATCAATAAAACACAAGTCTTTTTCTGTCAAGTTGTTGATGCGTTCTATTGGGTAAGATTTTGTTTAGGATTTTGCATTAATAGTCAAAAGGCATGTTGGTCTGTAATTTTCTATTCTGGTAATATCTTTGTCTCATTTTGGTATGAGAGTTGTACTCGTTTCATAAAATGAGTTTGGGAATTTGTTATTTCTTTTCTTTGTTTTAGCATAGTTTGAGTGGAAGTGGTTGCAGCTCTTCTTTGAATTTTTGGTAGAATTCCATGAAGAAGCCTACTGATCCTATTCCTTTTTAAATTTTAGTTAGTTTTTTTTTGTTTTTCATTACCTTGTCAATTTTTTCTTTTAGTATGGCCTGTTCATTTTTTCAACTTTTGTGTTAGTTTAGGTAGGTGATGTGTTTCTACAAATTGTCCATTTCTTTTAGGTTATCAAATTTGGTGGAGTACAGACCTCCCTATGGTTGTGCAATTATCTGTTTCATTTCATTTGTTCTTTTGTGATGCCACCCCGTTTAGTTCTTATTCTTGATAATTGTATCTTCTTATTTTCTAATGTCAGATCTGTAAGTGATTTTTCATTTTTGTTATTCTCTTCCAGGACCAAATTATTTTCATGCCGATTCTATTGTTTTTCTCTTTTCTAGTTCATTTGTTTCTACTTTAGCCTGTATTACTTATTTTCTTCTAATGGCTCTGAGTTGATTTTGCTATCTTGTTCTAGTTTCTGGCATTTCTAGTACCTTGTCTTCTTCCTTCAGGGAGTTCTTTTTGCTCCATATGTTGGTTTCTTGTTTGTTCCTTGTTTCTTCATATCTATGTTTTCTTTTGTTTCTGAGACACTGTGGAGTTTTATAAAATTTGTATTTGTTTGTCTATCAGGTGGTACTGAAGTGGTGATCAAGTAGTCCTTGTCCAATAGGTGCAGCTATTGGAGGTAGAATGATGGCTAAATCAGTGGGGCTAGGGATGTTCACCTAGTGGGACAAGAATATTTTTTGAACAATTATTTTAGGAAATCATTTTTTGGGGGCTCTTATAGCTCATTACACAATCCACCAATCTATTATGTCAAATATATTTGTACATATGTTGCCATCATAAGCAAATGTGGTGAAGAAAGCTGTTAGTGCCCATCTATCAAAGAATATATCATCTGGGGTCTTAAAAGCCTGAAGGTAAACAATAGACCATTTACCTGAGACCACATCCACACAGAAGAAGCACAACAGTCAGCATAGCCACAAGGTGGTGAAAGGTCTAGGCAACAGACATCAAATGGGGGGAAAAAACAACATATCACTGTGTGCACACATTCCCAAGGTGTCCACTGAGGACATATGAGAGCATAAGCAAGAGTGGTGAAGAAAGTTGATGGTGTCCCACTATCGAAAGATACAGCATCTGGAATCTTAAAGGCTTGAGCATAAACAGGCAGCCATCTAGCTCTGGAGCAACAAAACCCACCATAAAAGAAGCTCAATTGCCTGTGCCACCAGGAGGTGCTGAAGCAATCAGGTATCAGGCATGAAAGAACAAAAATCAAAATCAATGAGCCAATTAACTCCCGATATCGCTGAAGACAAATGGATACAGATGCAAACAGAGTAGAAGAAACTATGGTGCCCAACTACCAAATGATTGAATGCCTGGAGTCTCAAAGGCTTGAAGATAATCGAGTCACCATTCAGCACAGAAACAGCAAAGCCCACATGGAAAAAGCATACCAGCATGTGTGATCAAGAGGGGCCAAAGGGAGCAGGTATCGAGAATCAAGAACAAGAATCACATCATTATGAATGAGGGGGAGAGGAGGATGGGGACCTTAGGCCCACAGGTGGGTAATTGGACATCCCTTTACAGGGGAGTAACAGGGAGGAGGCAGACCAGTCAGGGTGCAGCCGGGCAGTGATGATACATACACGTTTCCTCTAGTTCCTGAAGCCTTCCTCCCCCCAACTATCATGTTCCCAACTCTACCTTACAAACCAGATTGACTGGAGAAGGTACACTGGTGGAGAGGGGAGCTGGAGACATGGGGAAACCAGGATGGATAGGCCCTTCGGGCCAATGGTGAGATTGAAGCTGCTGGATGGGTGGAGAGAAGGTGGGGTGGAGAGACGGAACCAACTGCAAGGATATACTCATAACCTTCTATTTGAAGGACGAGCATCAGAGGAGTGGGTTGGGGGAGAAGTTGGACAGTGTAAGACATGACAAAACAGTAATAATTTTAGAGTATTGAGGGTTGGTGGGGAGGGGAGAGCAAGGGAAGAGGTGAAAGGATGGAAAAGCCGATATTAAGGGCTCAAGGGGAATGATCGATATTTGGACATGTGAAGGTGCTTGGCACAGTATGTTTATTTATGTATTGTGAAAAATGATGTACGAGCACCCCATAAAATGATTTTTAATTAAAAAAACATTTTATTTCTACTTGAACCCTTCTTATCAGTTCATTACCACCACCCACTCACCCCAAGAACCCTTGGTGATTTCTAAAAAATTTTTCATGTCTTACACTGACCATTGTCTCCCGTCACACAATTTTCTGCCTATACTCCAGTGGGAAGAAGAATAACTTTTAAGAAAATGAATTTATAATAGAAAAACAAGCCAGCAAATAAGCCAACACACACACACACACACACACACACACACACACACACACACACACACTGAAGCAAAAAGCGTCCAGGCCAGAGAAAGCAATTGAAATCAAAAGGAAAAGAGAAGACAAAGGGCAAGAAAAAATTACCCAACCAGCCCTGGTAACTACCAAATGTGACCAATTTCCATTGGGTCTCTGTAGCAGCAGGTGCAGATCCATAGCATCTGAATAAGCAAGTCCTGCTTTAAAAAAAAAAAGTTTAAGTAGTTTCAGCATCCCCACCCCTCAAGCTCTGCTCTGCTCTTTTAAAGAAGCTGAAATGGACTATGATCAGTTCTGAATGATCTCTTCTGATTCAGGGAAATTACAGGGTGGGGCTGAGGGAATTTATCCCTGCCAATTTAGTATTGCTTTGCCATGGAGTGGAGTATATGGCCTCTCCTTGAGAAAAGGGAACAACCACAGCAACAAAAACAGAAATAAAAAACCATCTGCAGCTAGCCTGAGAATCTATTCTGGCAGTCTAGACTAGGCTGTTAACAATGGTAATGTGGTAAATGGAAATGTATAATACCTTAATGAAGAAAAAGAAAGGAAGAAAGAAAGGGAGAGGGAGAAAAATGCTCTATGCCAACACCGGCAGCCCTCGTCTGCTAGTGGATGACGGGGTTTATGACACCTCTGTGGACCTGCAGAAGTAGGAGTTGTCAATCCTCAGAGCAATAACACTGTGGTGCAGTGCTGTAGATTTTCCTTGAGCATTTCTCCCTCTGTCTGCCATCCCTGGTCCAGGAATTCATTGGGTGCTTGTCCTCTTTGAGTATATGTTTGGCACGTTCAGTTTTCCTATCCCTCCTCAAATATTCGGGTCTTCAATTTTTTTCTTTCATATTTGTTTTATCCTGGTTTTATTATAGAGCTTTTCTACAGTGGTCGGTTCTTCTTCTTCTTTTTTTACTGCAAGTTTCACATCATTTAATGATGTTTTATTTTATCTTCTCAAGATATCTTTTGAAATTTTCTGGTCAACACTTTTACTTCATCATTTGTTCCATTTGCATAGTCAAGGAAACTCAGTAATCATCTGTCTGGTAGTCTCTGCTTTCAGAGACTATGGCCCATCTGATACCAACAATGATATCGCTTGTTTCATGGCCTCTTTTTAATCCAGCCTGAACTTCTGGCAGTTCCCTGTCAATGTACTGCTGCAACTGATGGATGGTTTTACATAAAATTTGATGTGTGTGCACAGTATCAATGATACTGTTCTTCAGTTTGAGTATTCTATTGTGTTACCTGTCTTTGGACTGGGCATAAATATGGATTTCTTTCAGTCACTTGATTAGCAGTCTTCTAAATTTCCAGGCATTGACATGTGAGTCCTTTCAGTGCTTCATCAGCTGTGGAAATATTTCAGTGGGTAGTCCATCAATTGCTGGAGCCCTGCTTTTGGCTAATGCATTCAGTGCAACTTAAACTTCAAGCCATCAGCACCATTGCTTCTTGCTCATATGCTACTCCTGAAGTGGTGGACTGTCGACTAGTTCTTTATGGAACAATGACGCTGTATATTCTTCCCATCATCTCTTGATGCTTCCTGTTTCATTTAGTATGTTGACATCCTAAAAGGAAAGTATGGCGAGACAGCCTGCCATGGACTTTGGGCATGTGATCAGATGAGAGAAGTATCTCAACAATAACATCCTGCCTGGTAAAGGGGGAGGGCAATAGAAAGAGCGGAAGACCCTTGACAAATGGCTTGACACAGTGAGTGCAACCACGGGCTCGAACTTCATAACGTTGTGAGGATGGCACAGGAGACGGCAGGGTTTACATTTGCCTTCACATAAGGCCCCTGTGAGTTAGAATTAACTTGATGGCACGTGACAGCAAAAATAAGTTTAAGGGCAAGTTTCAGAGGCTCTTCTAACATTCACCTTAGTTGTTTTTATTGTAGACGTTCTTTTCAATCGACTTATGCCTTTATTCAGGTCTCAGTGTCCTCAATAATCTAGGGAGTTGCTATGTCTACAATTGAAAGAGTATAGAAGTGGAGCCCCAACCATGATTGTGCAGTTGCTTATTTCTCTTTTCAGAGTATTTGTTTAATTTATTTGTATGCATGACTTTGAAGTCAAAATCACTGCCATTGAGATAATTCTGACTCATAGATAGCCTATAGATAGCCTATAGAACAGGCTAGAACTGCCTGGGTGGGTTTTTGATATGGCAATTCTATAGAGGAATAAATACCTGCTCTTTTGCCTTTAACAGTTGATGGTCAAACTACTGACCTTGAAGTTTTCAGCCCTATGAACAATCATTAAGCTACTAGCATTGTGATAGTCACAGTAAGGTGGGTGTGAGACTTAAGGTTTATTGTGCCAACCTAGCTCATAAACATGTGGGATTAATAGAGGGGGAGAGAGGTAAATGGCTTGGCGAACCTCACCTTTCTTGTCTCTTGCTATCTGATAGTCAGACCAGTGTGCAGATACCTTAGCTAGTTTTCTGCCTCAGTTCACAAGACTCATTTCTGGGGACACATCCATGAGGACAGGGCACGTGGATCTACCCTGGTGCAGCCTTGGGTGCTGGAGAAACTGTGTGTAGACCCCTGGCAGCACGGAGGTGCTTACACCACCACTGAATTCGAAGACTTTCTAGCCATTGGCCTCT
Source organism: Nesogale talazaci (assembly GCA_004026705.1). Classification (NCBI taxonomy): domain Eukaryota; kingdom Metazoa; phylum Chordata; class Mammalia; order Afrosoricida; family Tenrecidae; genus Nesogale; species Nesogale talazaci. Next base: position 16,537 of record PVJH01031915.1, read on the forward strand.
TATTGTCCTGTATTTAGCTTCATCGTGGGTGTGTTTTGTGAGTTTGAGGAAGTCTTTGTGGACTGGTATCGGACACATGGACTAAGTCGGATTTATGGATTTGAACTGGGCTTGGTGCTTTTTGAATGTACACTTAGCCTTTATATAAAACTCTCATACATATATGAGTTTCTGTGGATTTGTTTCCCTAGTTTACCCAGGCTTATGCAGTGGGTATATATTCATAATTATTGGAACTTTTTGTTTTTTTCTGCTTTTGGCCTTGGTCTTGTTTGGCTTAAATTGAGTTTTTCCATCATCTATTATAACATATAGATTCAATTTAATTCTTTAAGTGCCTAAAGGATAGTATAAGAGACTTTGTTTACCCATTGCTTTGTATATCTCTAGAGCCAATTTTAAAATATGCAAACAAATTGTTGCATTTGGTTTGTAGAAAAAATAAGGAAGTGCCCTTTCATGCTGAAAATGAGGAGGACTTGAAGTACTTCCTCATGAATATCAAGAATTGCAGACATCACGATGGATTACCACTTGTGGTAGTTACATAATCTTGTGTCAATTTGGGACTTGAGAGGATGAAGAGTGAACAGGTGGAGTCTGGTCTGTCAATTAGGTCATAGTCAATGAGGTCTCTTATGTGGCCTTCTCCTGTTGATCTGGGAATTCCTGTGTTTTCTTCTGGGAGTTGGAAGACATTCTCTTTCTCTCTACTCACTGCCTGAGAGATGTTGTACTGACAAGACACCTGGAATTATAATGATAGACCTCCCTACCCTGGGAACTTGAGGAGCCATGTGCAGACCCCTGCTAGCACTGAGATGCTTCTACCACCACTGGCTCCATGAGATTTTGCACCCACAGGCCTATGATCTTCCTGCATTCAGCATCATTGCATGTGTTTCATGAATCTGAAGAGGTCTTCATAGATTGGTATCAGACATGCGGTCTAATATTGGACTCAGGGACTTGATCTGGACTAGGCTGGAATGTTTTCCTAATGATCAGTTACTCATATATAAAGCTTTTTCTTATACACATATGAGTGTCTGTGGATTTGTTTTTCTCATCTACCCAGATGAACACAAATGCAAAGTAAAGGAAACAAAAGTCTTCAGAACTGGGCCAATAGAATATCATGATAAGTGGAGTGAAAATGGAAGTTGTCATCTTGCTTGACTCCACAATTAAGGCTAATGGAAGTAGAGATCAAGCAATGAGTTAGATAAATCTGTGTTCCTATAAGGAATCTTGAAGCCACAGAAGTTAAGCATTGGAATGCTAACTGCAAGGACAGAAGTTCAGAAAACACCAGCCACTCCTCAGGAGAGAGAGTTTTCTTCTCTCTTAAAGAGTCAAAGTCTCTGAAACCCACAGGGGCAGGTCTACTTTGTCCTAAAGGGCTGTTATGAGTCGTCATTGATTAGATGGCAGTGATCTTGCATGTGTGAGTTCCGACAGGCCTAGGAAATTTTGTTAAAAAAACACCCACTTTAGTTGGTATAGAAATAAATCTGGTGGAACAATGGGTCAAGTCTTAGGTCATCAGAAAAGTAGAACACTTAACCTTACTAGAACTTTTAAACTCTAGTAAGGTAAAGTTGTGGCAGCTATGTATTCTGGTGCCAAGTTGACTAAGAGTGTAGGGGTGGAAGTCTAACCTCTCAACCAGGAGATAGTCAGTGACACTTCTGTGTGGGCATGGATTTCTCTGAGAATTCTCAGAAATCTCGCAATATTTCCCCCATGGAGATGAGAGACCAGAGACTCAGCCTCTTTGAGTTGGTCTACTGACAAGGCAAGATGATGGCATGCTGATAGATCCTGGTACCTGGAGGAGCCAGAGGAGAAGCCACATGGACTTGCCCTGATGGAACCAGATCTTTGGGGTTGAAGGAACCACAGAGAGACTCCTGCAGTGCTGAGATGCTTCTATCAACAATGGATACTGCTGATGGACTCTGAGCCCTGGAAATGAGGAGCCACGGGGACACCCCTGCCAGTGCTGGCATGCTTGTACTGCTGCTGGATACATAAGACTCTGCACCCACTGGCCTATGATTGTCCTGGTGTCATTGCACAGGCTTCATGAGTCAAAAGGAGACTTTATAGACTGGTATCAGACATATGGGCTAATATAGGACTTGTGAACTTGAACTGGACTGGGTTTGGATGCTTTCTCAAAGTTGCATTCCTCTTGCATATAAACCTTTCCCTTATATCCATATGTGTGTTTATGAATTTGGTTCTCTAGTCTACCCACACTAACACTTAAGTGTTCTACTTAATCTAGAAACCTTGGGAATATTTCTCTTTCTATTAAAATAGGTAAGGCTTGTATCAGCTTGACTGGTCGGGATTCATAGTAATTTGGCAGTTATCTCCTATGATATAATCTAACATAACATAATCAAGCTGGCGATGGGATCTTCTCTGAGCAGCAGTGCAGCTATGGAAAAAGGAAGACGAAATGTAAGCCACAGCCCTGATGTGCTGGGAAGGGCATTTCCTCAGGTGTGTGGCCTGCTGCCTATATAAATCGACACTGACTCACTTCTTGCTGGCCTGGATCCTGCAGCTGGCTTGATTCATTGGACGGAAGTAAAAAATCTGGTTTGCCCTATTTCCTGGTGCATCAGTTCACACAGCATAATACTAGACCCATGGCCTTGAACCAAAACTAGACTAACGCACTTCTACAATTGTGTGAGTCATATTCTTAATATTGTTTCTCTCAGTCTTTACCTCTGTGCCTGTGTATATACATATATATGAGGGAGTGTCCCTCTCTCAAAAGAGAGCACACTCCCCCCCCCAAACTATGTATTTAAATTATTTTACAAAACAATCTCTATCACCTTCAAAGTACTCTCCACTTCACTGAATACATTTGCCAGCTCTGTGACTCCATTCTTGGAAACATTGTTCAAACTCTCTGTTTGGATGGCTGACAGCACCTGCCTTGGTTTTCCTCACTTCTTCTACAAATTGTTGTCCTTTCATGTCCCTCTTCATACGTAAACAAGGAGCACACAGTGTGATAGGTAAGCTTGTTGTGCCAACGTGGCCAAAGAAGATAGGCAGGTACATGGCCAATGAGCACACAAGATCAATTGAAGGGTGGAGATAGAAAAGGTTTGGCGAGTCCAGCCCTTGCCCTCTTGCTCTTGGATCTTCAGACCAGCCAGCTGCCCTGTTCGTCCTGTGTCTCAACCTCCCAGCGACACCACCCGTGGGACACGTAATCGTGGACTGTGCAGCTGTGAGTTGAGTTTCCTTCAAGCCCTGCTTCGCCACGCTCCTGGAATACACACCTCTTGAGCTGGGGACTGTTGCACTCTTTCATCTGACTGACTTGGTGATCTGCTTTGCTGTTTGCTGCCCGTGACCAGATAGCCTGAATTGCTCTACAGACGGCCCTCAAGACTCCAAAGACTGCCAGTCTACTAGCTGTCTCATGCAAGTGAGTTGCTCCAAGCTATTTGTCCTGCTTTATAGACTAGTTGACTGTTTATTTCTTATCTCATATGACCTATCTATATAAATATACAAAGAGAATTACTAGTTTCCTGGTTTTGTTTCTCTAGAGAACCCTGTCTAAGACACAGAGCAAGGTCAGGTGACCAAGGTGTGTGGGTCAAGAAAGACATCCTCTTTTTCACCAATGACTAGGTGCATTGTCGTAGTGACAAAACCAGTCTCCTCTGTTCCATAAGTTAGGCCTTTTTTTGTCCCATACTGTTATGCCATCCTTTGACAAACTCTAAATAGAAAGCTTGAATAATAGTCTGAGCTTGTGGAACAAAGTCCAAATGCACCATACTCCCTGCTCCCTATCAAAATTGCAAATGAACATCTCTTCAATCTTTGATTTTACTTGAAAAGCAGTTTGGGGGCAAGGCAACAATGGCATCTTCCACTGGTTTGATTGATGCTTGCGTTCAGGGTTGTCAGAATAGGATCAGGTCTCGTCACTAGTAATGACCTTGGAAAAGAATGTCTGGGTTGCTTCGGAGGCTATTCTTTCAAAGCACGTCATGTTTCTACTTAGTGTTCTTTTTGCTGGTCAGTCAGAACCTGAGTCACAAATTTCGCAGCGACCCTTCTCCTTCCCAAATCTTCCAAAACAATCCAATGAACCAAGCCCCAAGATAGTCCAGATAATGTCCCCATCCCCTCAATGGTCTGTAGTCAGTCTCTGAGAACAAGTGCATGGATTTTGTGGTTATTTTTATCTGTCTGGGAAGGTGACAGTCGTCCAGTACAAGGTTTGTCATCAATCAACGTTTTACCTTTTTGAAATGAGAAAACAACTCATACATTTGAGTTTTTCCCATAATACTGTCCTCGTAAGCTGTGTTCAACATCTCAACAATTTCTTTTTTGTTTGTTTGTTTGTTTGTTTGGGGGGCATCACTGCCCTCTGGTGGTGGGAGTAGGAGGCCTTTGCTCCTGTGGAGCCGCTGCTGGAGTTGAACCTCCATCCCAGTGGGCCGCAGTCCTGCTCACTACCACTACGCCACCGGGACTCAGCCCACATCTCAACAATTTTTGTCGCATATTTTCCAGAGAAGGAAACACAATTCCATAGCCCCACATTCTCTTAAATTGGGCACCACAAAAAAATGAGGTCTGAAGATCACAATGATAGACTATGAGATCCCTAAGGAATGAACAATAGAAATTTGAGCAAAGGGAGAGAGTGGACAGTGTACACTAAGAAAATAAAAATAATTTATTTTATACATTTTCATGGGGAAGGTCAACAGGGAGGGGCCAAAGAAGAAGCTGCTACCAAGGGCTCAAGTAGAAAGAATTTTTGGGGGAAATGATGATGGCAACAAATGTACAAATGTGCGTACAAATGTGTAGCTGATAGAACTTGGATACAAGCCAAAACTTCAAGGATACACATTAGAGGTTAATATGATCATCTGCACACAGGTGCATATTGACAGACAATCAAGGACACATCTTTGATAAAGAATGTCTAACCTGGATTTTTTCAGTCTCTTTTTTTTTGCTTTGTAGATTAACTGCACCTGATCTTTTAGATAATGTTGTTCCACGAATGTTACTTACCAAATTTAAAAAATTCTGAGTAAATGTAACTATTCACATATGTCCAAATTTTAGTATTAATAAATAAAGGACACAGCTCAATTCTTTGCTGCATGCCAGAGGGAGAAAGCTGCAGTCCTCTGCCTTCTCATTCCATGTGCTTATCCATGTTCTCAGTGTCACTATTCTTTTACAACAGCACACATGTGATAAAACTGATGTATGTGTTGTTTAAGAGCTACAAAAGTGCTCAGTTAAATGTCTTTTTTTTTAAATGAGTCTTGAGCAAAACTGCTTTTTAAGAAAAAGTTTCACTGTGACCAAAGAGAATCTTCCAGGGAAATGGCACTGATGTACTAACTTTGAGCAAGTTGCTCAATGTTTGCATAGCAGGAAAAATATGTATTATGAAAACTCCACCCAGCAGATATTTTCTCTGTATTTCACGGAGTACCCTCTTATGTATATGTGTTGTATGTGTGTATACGCATGCATATATTAGTGTCACTGGTTTTGCTTCTCTAGAGTATTTGGCTTAACGCATTTTCTTATATTGTTTTCATATCAGAAGATCATTGGATTTTTAATCAGTACTATAGTTTTTAAGTAAAATTTCAATCATATGTACTTTAATATTCTTATATAAATTAGATACTAGTATTAAGATAATTTGTGGGAAATTATTCTAATGCCACCTTACAATTCACCATCATGACATTTAGATTATTAATCAGCGACAATGATGTAACCTTATAAAAGATATTAAGAATTAGCTGAAGGAATCGTAACTCACTGATAAGGGTAAACACAGCTGTATTGACTAGGTTATGCTGATAAAATTAAATGACAAAGCAAGTTTGAATACATAAATGAGTCTTTATTAGGGAAATATTATATTCAACTAGTGATAACAAGAGTAAGGAATTGACAGGAAGTATGAGCAGCAGGAATTATAATTTTTTCACATTAAATGTTCCTTTATAACCATGTAATAAGCTATTTTAAACATTAATTGATATGTGCTTCTTTTCTTTAATTCTTTTTATTTTTTTAATCATTTTATTAAGGGCGCCTATAACTCAACACACTGTCCATTCATCCATGTGTCAAGCACATTTGTACATTTGCTGCTATCATCATTTTCAAAACATTTTTTTTTAACTTGAGCCCTTGGTAACCGGTCCTCATTTTCCCCCTTCCTTCCTCACCAACCCTTGATAATTTATAAATTATCATTATTTTTTCACGTCTTGCACTGACTGATGAATCTACAGTTTTTTTTTCTTTTTTTAAATTTTATTGGGGGCTCTTACAGCTACTACAACATTCAGTACATCATTTGTATCAAGCACATTTGCACACATATTTCCACACACATTTCCCAATATTTTCCACTTGAGCCCTTGATACAAGGGCCTTTAAAAAAAACCCTCCCCTTTCCCTTCCCCTCCCTTTAAAAAAATTTAATCATTTTATTGGGGGGCCCCTACAACTCCCATCACAATCCCTAACAACATCAGTTGTATTCAGGCCACTTTTACACACCCATTGCCATCATCACTCTCAAAACATTCTGCCTCCCTCCAGGCCCCCATTATCTGCTCCCTATATTACCCTTCCTCCCCCCTTCCCCTT
>PVJH01031916.1:0-23240 GCA_004026705.1 Nesogale talazaci
CTGGATTTGTAAGGTAGTATTGATGGTGGGTATGGGGAGGAAGCGTGAACGAACAAGAGGAAAGTTGTATGTTTCATCAGTGCTATCCTGCACCCTGTCCCTTCCTTGTGACCCTTCTGTAAGGGGTTGTCCAGTTGTCTACAGGTGGGCTTTGGGTCTCCACTCCACACACCCCCTCATTCAGTGATAGGATTTTTTGTTCTGGGTCTTTGATGCCAGGTACCTGATCCACGGACACCTCATGATCACACGAGCTGGTGTGCATCTTCCATGTGGGCTTTGTTGCTTTTCAGCCAGAGGGCGGCTTGTTGCTACTGACATGCATTGTATTTCTCTCGACCAAAAGAGCTGCCTGGGTTTTACTTTGACCCCGAGAAGAAGCGCTACTTTCGTTTGCTCCCTGGCCACAACAACTGCAACCCGCTCACGAGGGAGAGCATCCAGCAGAAGGAGATGGAGAGGAGGAGGCAGCAGCTTGTGGAAGAAGACCAGCGGAAGGTGGGCCCCCCTCCCTTCCCGCCGGCATCCCCTGCTGCACTGAGGGCACCGTGCACTCGTCCCCTGCACCCACTTCTGTGGGGTTTCCTGAGCTCTATCCATAATTCCAACACTTCGTCCTTTCCTCGTGGCAGCGTGGGAAGCAGTGAGGTAGCCCAGAGTCCTGGCTCGCATGTGAGGGCCTCTTGGGTCCCTTCGGCGTCCCACGGGCAGTCCGGGAGACGGCAGAGGTGTGAGGGCATTGGGATGGCTCTTGGGCAGTGGAATGGAAAGCCCTGGCCTGGCATCGATTGCCACAAGCAATAGAACAAACATGGCGAACACTCAAGCGTCCTTCCCCAGACCAGTTCCCGAGAGCCCGGGGGCTTCAGCTCCCCCTGGAGAAGTGAATGGCTGGTGCTGGGCCGAGGGGGAGGGAATTTGGGCAAGGGCGTGGGGAGGAGACTCCCTGACTCTCATATACTTCATGTCCAAGAGCTCACCCGATTTTTTTTCCTTATTAATCCAGTATTTAGTTGCCTAACCCCTGTCCCATCCTGAGCCAACGACTTTCCCCAGGCTGCCGGGGGAGGCACACGCACTGGCCAAGAACCGTCTCAGAATCCCTTCTTCTCCAGGGTGTTGGGTCCACCACTGGGGAGGGGCAGGGAAAGGAGCCGAAAGGACAGGCGAGACGCCAGGGCACAAAGAGCGAGGGGGGGTGGCAAAGAGGATGAGGAAGGGCACCATCGGGCTGACCTAGGAGGAGCAGCTGCCTCAGAGAAGGGTTCCTGGCCCAACCGACGAGACGAGGCTCCTGAGCACAGTCCCTCCCCCAGCTCCAGAGCCTGCCACGCCAGCTGGGGCAGCCCTGGGCGGCTGTGTCAATGCCCCGTGCCGTGGGGCTGGTTTGGAAGCTGACGAGGGATCCGTGAGGACAGGGCGCACGGGGCCGTCCACCTGCTGAAGCGCTCACCTGCCAGTGACTGAGCGCCCGCGCCGTGCAGACAGTCGTCGGCTCGGAGGTGCTCCCGACCAGGGAAGGGGTGGAGACGAATGTGGCACAGGTGTGCATTTTTAGGGGCTGAAGCGAGGTGGCAGGAGAGCTGTTCCTAGTGCAGAGAAGACAGACAAGCCGGGTGAGACCAGGTTCTTATGCATGGGATTTCCGCCAGCTTAGCATCCGTTTCTTCATCGCATCCCATGAGCTAAGAAAAACGTTCTCCCTTATCCCAGGATGTAAGTAGATCTTCATCGAGTTTGTTTTGTTTCTCAGGTGTCTTTTTGTTTGTTTCTGTTTCTCACTCAGAAAGTAGCCAGAGTGGGATATAACGCATTGTCCTTGCTACGTAAAAGACAGCTGGGTTTCCTCAAGGACCCCACATATTCCCGGTAAGATCCCTGTTTGGTGTGCTTTCCTCCTCTTCCTACTCTTCCTCCTCCTCCTCTTCCCCCTCCTCCTTCTCCTCCTGCCCCCCCTCGGACCAGAAGGCCACCAGGATGGACCAAGTGTGTCCTGTGGTGGTGCTGCATACAGGAAGGGCTGCCGCCCACTCCTGCAGCTCAGACTGACCTGAGAGCAAGCCTTTCCCCCTGGGGCGAGGGAGGCAGACTTCAGCAGGAGGCCAGGGAGAAGGGAGGCTAACCGCCCACGCTGCTTACCCCCTGCTCCTCCATCTAGGTTTCATAGACGGCCCTCCAACTCCATTTCCCATGAGAGCCAGCCTCCTTCCCTTCCCCATTCTGATGAATTGTCGTCTCTCTTCTCCCCCCCCCCCCCCCCCAAAACGGGACCTTGAATGGGTATGTGTGTGTTCCAAATTTTATTTTATTTATTTTTTGGCATCACTGCCCTCTGGTGGGAGTAGGAGGCCCAGCCCAGCTGCTGCTGGATTTGAACCGCCAATCCCGTGGGCCGCAGTTCCGCACATAACCACTACGCCACCAAGACTCAGCTTGTGTTCCAAATTTTATATATAAATACTTAGCATCTCTGCCATTATTCTGACTAAAACTTTGAGTTCGGTTGATATTTCCCACCAATTTCTGGAAATGGAAACTGAGGTTCAGAAGAGAGAGGTGACTGGCCACGGGGTGGCTAGTGAGACTGGGTCTGCTTAGCTCCCATGTCTGACAGCGCCTGGTTCCTGTGCTCTGTTCTTGGAGGCGGCGGCGGCGGCGTCTAGGAGAGCCGAGGGGGAGGCGATTGAGAAGGGGCAGTGCCCTTTAGGACCATGCAGAGGATGCTGAGCTGGGCAGGGCGCCTTCCGGTCTCCCTCCCAAGAGGAAAATGCATTGCTGGTCCTTCACCCAGGGACCTGCTGAGGGGGCTGGCAGCTGGAGGAGGGCAGGGACAGTCGGGGGCAGCGCAGCCCACAGCTTTTCTCATTAGTCAGGACCCCTGAGCAGGGCTCAAACCTCTCTACACGCTTCATCTCAAGAGTGAGGGTTGTCCCGGGTAATGCAAATCCCCCACCCCCCTTCTAGTGCCACCTGGTGAGTTCGGGGACCCAGTCACCTCTCTCTGTGTTTTCCTTTTCCTAAGACATCCGCAAGAAAGCCCACACTCCACTGGGATTGTCTTCCTTCTGTGGCTGGAAGGGAATGTGGAGACGGCCCACTAGGAGAGGTGGCCTCTGGTCCTGCCCTTCCCCACTGCTGAATCTTCTGCAGGGATGTCTCCTGGCATGGGGCCCATGCTTCCCTGGACCCTCTGTCTCCTGTCTCCCCACTGCAGTCTAGCCCACGAGCTGCGAGTGAGCTGCATGCAGAAGGGGAAGGTCCACATTCAGAGCTCAGACCCCTCCGCATTGGCAAGTGACCAGTTTAACCTCATACTGGTGAGTAGGAGGGAGGGACCGTGGTTGCCACGAGCCACGGTGACCGTGCCCACGGGACCTTGTGCTTCCGGGTTCTCTTTGGTGAAGCATGGCTTTGTAGGCTCCAAATGCCATGAAAGCAAGTGGTGTCGTCATGGTGTTACTGTTTTAATAAGACCCTCCCTGCTGGTGACCTGGTGGCGGATAACAGGGCGAGAAAGTGGGCTGTGTTGTGACCCCTGTCGCGGTCCCCATTTGATGTCACTTTGCATCAGCATCTGGGCCTTGTTACACACTGGCTAAGAACCATATCCGAGTACTGCTCCTCCAGTGTGTGGGGAACCGAGCCGGGAAGACCCCCTTTCCCATGGAGGCAGGAACGAGCTGAAGCCCCTGGCGCACTCATAGCAGCAGCCAGCGGGGCAGGGCTCGCAGCCCCTCAACCCGCTCAGGGCCTGCACGAGCCTCACACCTTATCGCTTCATTGACCAGGAGTAGAAAGTCTTCCTGAGCCTTTGTGTGCGCCCAAGTGGGGAGCCAGCATCCCACTTTGTGAACCCGGCGGCCCAGCCAGTGTTGGCAGAGAGCTGGAGGAGCTCCTGACATCCGAAGGGGCCAGGCCTCTCCATGTGATAGGTATCCGGGGTAGGGGGCCTCATGACCGCCCCTCAGTCATCCGAGGGGCCACTGGACTCTTCCCGACCTCGTTCTGAGTCGCGGAAATCGGCAGACTGCCTGGCCAGGCCGCCTCACTGCAGTCCTGGTCTAAGCGTTAGCACAGACAGGTAGCGGCTTGGTGCAGAGTGGACTGGGGGGTGGGGAGCGGACATTGGGCTGGCTTCCCCCATCCCTCAGTGGCAGAGGCACCCTGTGGCCTGGACACTCGAGTCTTTCTCTGATCTCCAGATGAAGGGACATGTAGACCAGGAGAGATGGGCACCGACCTCAGCCTGCCAGGTCACCTGCTCCTCCCTCTGCTCCCCCAGGCCAACACCAACAGAGACCAGGTCTTCACGGTCATCGACATCAAAGCCGGCGGCTCCAAGTACAGCATCATCAACCTCAGCTGTCTGCAGATCCCATCCCTCACCGTGAGGATGTATGAAAACCTCTACTTCACCAACCGCAAGGTACACTCGCCCACCTCTTCAGCCCGGCAGCTCACGCTGCCTGGGCGTCCTCGGACACGCCAGGTCAAGATTCAGTGGAGAGGAGAGCGCGGTGCAAAGAAGACCGGATGTGGCCTTCATGCGGCCTCTATTTCCGGGAAACCCACAGTGGGAGAGTAGGAGGGCTCAGGAATTGCTTGTCTTGGAGGAGATGATGATGCACATGGGTGGGCTAGACTTGCTTGTAAGCCCTTCCCTTTAGACCAAGGGTCCTCAAACTATGGCCCGCGGGCCTCATATGGCCTGCCGAGGACGTTTATTCAGCCCGCTGGGTGTCTTTGCCGCTACTGCCTATCATGCTTAACAGCCAACTCATCCTGAGCCCGCAGTGAATTTGCTCAGAATATTTTTTTTTAACTATAGTCCAACCCTCCAACAGTCTGAGGCGCAGTGAACTGGCCTGCTGCTTAAAAAGTTTGAGGACCCCTGGGAGTCTAGAATGATTCCAAGTTGGTCTAATTGACCCCATGCCAAGTTCTGGGAGGTGGTCAGCAGTGGACTATGGCCTGGACACTCGAGTCTTTCTCTGATCTCCAGAAGAAGGCCTCAACAAGCCAGCTAGTCTGCGACGGGATTTCTAGATAAATGCTTGTATAAGGTGCTCACTATCCGGGGAGCCCCCTGTACATTGCAGTGGGGTCATAACTGCACCTCTGGTTCTGTTCAGTCAGGACACGAGCTGCAGGTTAAAAATGGTTTGGAGTGAAGCACTCTGATGCCGAAGAACTTTCATTGTAGGAGAATTCCGCTCCCCAGCCCCAGTCCACGCCCTGGGTTGTATGTGAGATGTGAGGCATATTACTCTGGGCCCCATGCTGATGGCGGCCTGCCGCTTACTTCCTCCCCAGTCCCTTCAAGGCCCAGGGTGAAAGTCCCCAGTTTGCCAGAAGGCCATTCAGTCCATTTTTGAGAAGCAGCACCGATAGACAGAAAGACATACTCCCATAAAGAAGGCAGTTCTACTCTGTCAAATCAGTCAGAATCGACTCAATGGCAGGAAGTATGGTTTTGGGTTTTTATATCTGCACAGTTACCTAGTACTGCTGTTATAAAAATGCTACCAGTGTATGGCTTCACAAACAGAATGTATTCTCTAGTAGTTCTGGGAGGCAAAAAGTCCATATTCAGGTTGCCAGCTACCAGGGATGGCTTACTTATTTTTAGTGCTCAGAGAAGGGCATTATTAACAATTTTCCCCTGGGTCTCACAGTTTCTCAGCACAGGGACCCTGAGTCCAAAGGATACGCCCTGCTTTTGGCTCTTAATTCTTGATTACAGAGGGTCGCTCTGATCTCTGTTTACTTATTTAGTCCCTTTTACATCTCAAAAGAGATTGGCTCAACATCCAGCCTAACTCTGCCACATTAACACAACCACCTCTACTCCAGCCTCAGTAACATCAGAAGTGAGGATTTACAGCAGACCACAAAACAGAGGACAGTTAGTCATATCAGGAACCATGGCCCCACCAGGCTGACACGTATTTTGGGGGCACACAATTCAGTCCACAACACTAGCACCAGAAGTTGTTTGGGTTTTTCTAAATTACATTTTATCAACATATACAATTCAACAAAAAGAATTGGTGACGTAGTGGTTGTGTGCGGGACTGCGGCCCACAGGGCTGACAGTTCAAATCCAGCAGCAGCTCTCCAGGAGCAAGGCTGGGCTTCCTACTCCCACCAGGGCAGTGATGCCACAAAAAAGAAAACAAAACAAAAAAAAACTTTAAAAAATTGTACAGTCGTGACCACAATCAATTTTAGAATGTTTCCCCTGGCCCCACTCATCCTTGCACCTGCGTATACCACCCCCTTAGTTAAATCACCTTTTAAAAAAAAGCTCTGTTACTGTGTGCTTCCTCCCCAGGTGAATTGTGTGTGCTGGGCCTCACTAAACCACTTGGATTCCCACATCCTGTATCCTTTGGTGAAGGAAGAGAGTCAGTGGGCGGGCGCGTCGGAATATGGACCTGGGCATTGAGTGTGTGGGCTGGAGGTGGGTAGGGGGAGTGGCGGGGTGTGAGCTGGCATGGGCTCAGTGCCAGAATCTGAGCTATTGTGCCCACACGTCTCACTTCCTCAGAAAGAGCAGCAGCCCCGAGGAGAAAGCAAGTCTGCCCCCGGCACAGGGTAGCAGGCAGGTCCCCTCAAAGGCCCTTTCCCAGGAGTGGCGTGGCAGTCTGTGGGCAAGCACTGACTGTGTTCCAAGGTCAGAACTCGCCCACCTCACCACTGTGTCTTACAGCTTCGTCTTGGGTCACCATGCCGGAGGGAGGGTGTGGAGCTCAGGACTACAGCAGGACCGTGGGGGAGGTGCCACAGGTCCTGCCATGGCAGAATAAGAAGCACCAAGAGCTGCAGTCGTGGGCCTGGGGAGAGTTGGGGACCTTCCTCCTGAAGTCTGAGGGCAGGGACCAAAGAGGAGATGGAATGAGTTCCAGGGCCACCTTTGCTGACATTGAGCTTGCTGGTTGCACAGCAGGGTCAGGATGGCCAGAGCTTCCCCTAGGAGCTGTGGGGACCCTGAGCAAGTACAGAGGACGTGTGTCCATCCTGCACTCCAGGGATATTGTTAACATCAGGGCAGAGGCCCATGCTCATGAGGCTGCCCTGGGTTCCATTCCCTTCCGGAATGGGGTCTGGGAGCAGGTGTCCACCCTGCAAATACCATCCACCTCTGGAGTTGTGGCTGGGGGCCAGACCCGACTGGACCACCGTGGTGGGCAGGGTGCCTTGTGCGCCGTGAGCCTGCACAGCCATGGACAGCGGGGTGGAGCCCGTTTCATGGGGCTGTACTGCAGAGGGTCTCGGGAGCCGCGCACACAACTCTGGGACTGCTGTCAATTCAAAACTGACAATTTGCGTGTGGCTTTTGTTGGCCGGGTGTCTGGGGGGAGGAGGGCTGGAGCTACCTGTTACTGGGATGGTCTGACCTGAGGAGAGAAGCCGCCAGATTTTGAAGAGAGAGGAAAGCAAGACCCTCACTCTCCTTTTGCATCCGTGCACCTACGGGGTCTGCAGAAATTCCCTGTACAAAAATGATGGCTTCTTCACACCAAGGGCTACTCCGCACACCCCAGCCCACCCAGGAGTGGTGGGAGCTTGTCCTGTTCACTCGTCCTGCGTGCCAGCTTGGCCCCAGCCTGAAGTTGGCCCCATTCAATGGTGTGACTGTGACCCGAGTCGCTGTCACAGAGACCACCAAGTACCCATGACAAGGACCGTCTCCGCAGACCCTCACCCTCCAAATACAGAGGCAGAGGAGGTGCATTTAGAAAGGAAGTGAGCTGCTGCGTGCATTTGGCGTACCCCACCAGGCAGTGAGACAGATCCTGGATTCTCCACAGTGGCTTTGCAGGCTTTGACATGTTCCAGCGAGGTCTGTGTGCTGCCAGTCCGCCCACATCTAGTCAGCTTGTACAGTTCCTGTGCAGGGCCCAGAGACTGGCAGATCCACAGGTAATCCGACCTACATCTTGGTACCAAGGGGGGCTGGCGACACGCAGGCAGGAGGGACCAGGCAGGAGAGGACATGGCTTAGAGTCCTTGAGGACTTGGCAGGATTGATTCCTCAGGGATGCACCTGCGGAATGCAACCACGGAGCCGTTTTTTTTAAAAGGTGGGGAGGCGTGGCCTGGCGAGGGGAGGGCTGCTTTGGAGAGGCGTGGCCTAGCAAGAGGAGGGCTGCTGTGGGGAGGCGTGGCCTGACAAGGGGCGGGCCCTCTGGCAGGAGTCTGCCGGGAGAGCCCAGGAGCAGTGAGGAGAACTTGCAGGGCCACAGCAGGAGTAGTGGCGAGGAAAGCACAAGTTGGAGCGCACTTTAGGACTTGGCCGTGAATTGTGATGATGAAAGGAGTCCACGGAGGAGACGAGGAGGCAGCCGGGATCCTGGTGGGATGAGGGAAGAGACCCCCTCTAGAGAAGCTTCCTGAAGTGGACAGTACTGCCCCCTACCCCCACCCGGGCTGGCACGGATCATCCAGGAGAGCTGCAAAACCGAGCATCTGCACTTTGGACGTGTTGGGTGAGGCCAGCCCAGTCTGGAGGAGGGTGGCACACTTGGCAGAGGGGCAGTGAAAGCAAGAACAGACCTCAAGGCGACAACTGACACCCCGACTGCAGTGATGGAACAGCTGTGAAGAGGCTGCTGGCCGGGCAGTGTTTTGGGCTCTGTGGGTCAGCCCTGGTGACAGCAGCAGTATCCTGGGGTCTGGGGGATAGTAATGACCAGGGGGAGCCCGGAGCCCCTTTTTTTCTCCCCCTGCACAGGGGGTGTCAGGCCAGGTAAGTCTGAGAACCTGTGCCCTAGAGCAGCGGTTAATCTATGGGTCATGACTCTTTTGGGGGTGGCCCGATTTCATGACAGTGGTGAAGTAGCAGCGAAAGTAGTTTTAGGGCTGGGGGAGACACACAACATGAGGAACTGCATGAGAGGATCGGGGTATTAAGAAGGTTGACAACCGCTGATCTAGACGATTCAGTGGATGCCGTGTGTGTGTGTGTGTGTGTGTGTGTGTGTGTGTGAGAGAGAGAGAGACAAAGAGGCACTGCCCTTTCTACTGTTGTTGAGAAGTAAGTGTTCTGAAAGTGTTTGGCATGGCCTAGAAGACACCCTCTTTCTGAGTAAAAGCAGAGACTTGGACTCGGGGCATGGGACTTGGAGGAGGGGGTTTTTCCCATGCTGGGTGCCAGTTTCAAAAAGCCTCTGAAGCCAAGGGTGGGGACGTGCGCACGTGGCAAGCCTGCTGGCGGCTGCGTCTCTGCCGACGGTGTCAGGATCGTCCTCTGAAGGGACCCAGGCCCAGCCTCCCTTATTCCTCCCCGGGGAGCGGCTGTGTCTTACTGCCCTTGACGCGTGGCTCAGGCTGTGCCGCCGGGGAATCGCCAAGACTCCAGGCTGCGCCACTCTGCTGCCCGCATCGCTGTTCTCCCACAGCCAACCAGGTAGGAGACCCTCCATGCCCGCGCCGGGTCTCCCAGAGCTGCAGCAGCAGCCGAAGCTCGGGGCCGTGGGGGCGGCTGGAGAGGAACTCGGAACTGCAGGCCAGCCTCAGCGCCCGGGGACAGTCTGGCGAGGTGTCTGATGAGGACCTAGGAGTCCAGGCCCAGGAGTCACACTAGAAGGCCCTCACCATTTCCAGTACCCCTCAGGGGCCCTTGCCGCAGCCAGAGCAGAGTTAACGGGGGCGGAGATCAAAACATGCAGGAAGTGCCAAACACCTCAAGGACACTTGCAGTCGGTCTGGCCGGAGGCAAGTGGTCTTGCCAGCAGCTTGCTGGGTCTGAAGTCTTCTGTCTTTCAGAGAATTCAGATTAGTGAGTCAGGCCTCAAAGGGCAGGCTTCGGGCGAGCCCATCAGGAACCCCCGCCCTGCCCCTCTCTGCCCTGAGTAGACACCGTAACCCCCTTCAGTTTACAGTATGCAGGTGTCCCACACTTAGCCCAGCTCCTGAAGTTCATCTTAACCACCCCCTCGGGGCAAGGGAGATTGTGGTAACCCTTTTTCAAATGACCCCAGAGCAAAGCCACGGTCAGAAGTCAAGACGGCAGTGTTAGGAGGACAGAGATAAACTTCGGGTGGGGCAGGGTTAGTAGTGGGGAGGCCCCCCGGGGAGGGCTCCTGGAATAGTCTATTTCTTAATCTGGCTCTATTTTGTGATAACCCATCGAAGGATGGGATTTTTAGGTATTGTGTAAACATCATTTAAAAAGCGTATGTGTGTACTTACTGGCTGGGACCCGGCTGGTAGGTTGTGGAGTGGGCTCAAAGCGCCTTTCTTGACACCGTGCCACCACCGCTGCTGCTCGGGCCCTCATGTTCTCACACGAGCCAGGAAGCTTCTGAAGTTCACGCGCACGTGCCCACTCTGAGTCAGGCGCCCCGGGCTGGCGTCTTCCACTATCACGAAACCCAAAGCGGAGGCAAGATAGAGATGTTTCTGCACAGATGCTTGAGGTGTCCCAAGCCTGGCGACCCGGAGAGAGGCGCTCCGGGCTTCAGGGCAGCCCCCCGGCACCTTCTCTATCTCTTTTAGCAACTGCAGACCAGCCTGACATGCTCTGCAGCTTCCGGATCCCCAGTGCCTGGTCCTGTGCGTGGTCCCTGAACGTCCAAGCAAATAACTGCTTCAGCACAGGTGAGTGAGCGTGGCCACCTCCCCAGACCCCCAGAGGAAAGGTGCTCTCGGACTTCAAGCCCCACCAGCCTGCAGTCCTGCACCCCCCTCTCCCCCCACTGGCCCTGCAGGCTCACCTCTGTCCCCCCCAGGCCTGTCTCGGCAGGTCCTGCTGACCAACGTGGTGACGGGACACCAGCAGCTATTCAGGACCTGCAGTGACGTGCTGGCCCAGCAGTTTGCTGTCTCGGTGGGTTGGCTGTGGAGTGGGGAGGCTGCCAAGCAGAAACGGGATCGCCGCCCTCCCCCTTCCCAGGCGAGGGGGGGGGCCCCGGGAAAGATGGGTGGGCGGCTTTGTGAAATGTGGCCGGGCCGAGTGAAAGATGACGGATCCAGAAAGGCCGGGGCCAAGCTGGGTGTGAGCAACTTCCGGTGTCAGTGACTGGTTAGCAAGTCTTGCACCCTTGGACTAGCCTGCGGAGCGTATAATGGATGGGAACAGCATGCCCAGCCTCAAGTCCCAGTGCATAGACCATGCTAGCTTACCCACGGCTGTCGGGGTCCACGTTTTACAAGCCCATGCAAGTGTCAGACTACATTCCTGGGTCTTAAAGCTTGCCCCGTAGAAAATGCCACCCTTCTTTCAAAACGGGGCGACGGTCCTCGTGCTGGCAGTACGCCCGATTCCACACAGGCTCTCCTGTCGCCTTTCCTCGTCCTCTTCATCAACCCACCTCTCACACATGGCCGGGGAAGGTACGAGGTGCCCATGGTTGGTTAGGCTTTAGAGTTCAGTCCAAGCTGCCAACAGGGCAGCTCCTGGGACCTGAGGAGACACAGGGGCAAGTATCCTTTCCTGGGGACTGTCGAGACCCACACCCAGATGAGCCCACCTCCACCGGCACTTTCTGCAGGGCTTGGGGAGGGGAGGGAAGGCTACGTGCATGCAGATGGGGAGAGCAGTCCCTCCTTCCACAGGCCCCCTTGCTGTTTAATGGCTGCCGTTCCGGGGAGATCTTTGCCATTGACCTGCGTTCTCAAAGCCGGGGCAAGGGCTGGAAGACCCTGAGCATGGCCCATGACTCGGCGGTGACCTCCATGCAAATCCTCCAGCAAGAACAGTGTCTGATAGCGTCAGACATGGCTGGAAAGGTAGGGGCGGTGCCAGAATCGGCACACCAGGCAAGGAGAGGTGTCTGAAGACCAGCTAGAGATGGAGGAAGCTTCTGTGCTTTCCACCAACCGACAGCTCTGGCGAGGCTGGTGTGGCCAGGCAGAAAGGAGTTGCAAGCTTTTGACGGGCTTCCGGGCCCAGACGCTTGTGCGTGCAAGCTTCCCAACCTGAAGACACTTCCGGGGAGCACCTGGCCTTCTCTGCACACCAGCTGGGCCCTCCCTACCCACCCGTGTGTGTCTTCCCCCAGATCAAGCTGTGGGACCTGCGGACCACCAAATGTGTAAGGCAGTTTGAAGGCCACGTGAACGAGTACGCCCAGCTGCCCCTCCACGTGCACGAGGAAGAAGGCCTGCTGCTGGCAGGTAAGGGGAAAGAAGCCCAACCAGCCCCGCCCCGAGGAAAAGACGCTTGCCGTGTAAAAACCAGGATGGAGCCAAAGGGAATGTGAGCAGTTGGGGGCCGAATACCAGGGGGACAACAGACTGGCCATTGGGGAACAAAGCTTAAACACCCACCAGCTGGCCCTTTGACCCCCTGTCAGCAGGCACAGAACACCTCAGAAACAGGGCCCTTTGGGATGAAATAAGACCCAGGAGGCAGGGGACCCAGGTTTGGGGTTTGAGTCAGTTTCCTAGGTCAGTGGTCCCTGCAGCCCCTTTATCCGATTGTGTCTTGTCTAAAACCTCCAGCTTCCTCTCCACTCCCACTTCCACCAGAGGACGCTAAGAAGAGGAACGTGAATGTATCATCAAGTTGCTGCTGGGTCCGCAGACCCAAGGCCTGTAGAGTGGGCGTGGGGCACGCCAGTGCAGGGAGTTCAGGGCGTGGCAGAACAGGCGTCCAGGCTGCTGGATCTTCTGGTATCAGGGAGGAGCAGTGTTGTCCCAGCGGGAAACCAAGAGGGAGTTAGGATTGATTATACCTTTAGTCTTCCTGAGGCCTCATTCACCCACCACGCCCAAACCAAAAACACAAAGATCATGGGGACTCAGGGCAACCTGGAGGACAGGGTAGACCTGCCCCACGTGCATTTCCGAAACCGCCACTCTGGGGAGGAGAAAGGCCCGTCTTGTTCCAGAGGGATGGCTGGTGGTTTCAGACTGTCGACCCTGCGCATCGAGACCGAGCGAGGGAGCACTCGGCACCAGGAGTGTTTATCCCCATCAAGCCCCTGAGGGGCGGCAGGGAAGTATCACTGGGGCAGAACTTGGAAGTCGCAGGGCCACAGAATTGCATCTCAACAGTGCGCCTCTGTGCCCCGTGACGAGAGGCTGGCCAGGACGACCACTGCAGTTGCCCCCCCCAGACTGGCACCTGAAGGCAGCCTTCAGTGTCAGTGGCCTGGGAGTCTCTCATGGCAGGAAGGTGAAAGCCAGGGGTCTGTTCTCTTACCTTGTGGGGATCTCCAGCCACATGCCAAGGCCCTTCAAAATGTTTCCGGAAAAGTGGAACTAGAAGCGAATGAGGTTTTTCCACAAACGTTTTGAAGCCCCCGTGTATAGCACGTGCCTGGCCTACGGTCACCAAAGGCGCGGTGTCACAGTCCTCAGAAGGGTGTGCCCTGCGCACTAGGCTCATGACCCAGACCATGCGCGTGTGCGCGTCCACACTTGCTCTCACAAAGAGATCTTCCAGGGGGCTGAGCCCTGGTGGCTTTAGTGGTAGTTTGCGGGACTGCGGCCCACAGGGTTGGCAGTTCAAATCCAGCAACAGCTCTCCAAGAGCAAGGCTGGGCTTGCTACTCCCACCAGGGCAGTGATGCCACCAAAAAAAAAAAAAGAGAAATCTTCCAGGGTCTTCCTGAAACCCACTGCCTGTTACCTGAACCAGGTGAGCTGTGCTCTCCTGACGAGCCCTTGGTGCCAAGAGATACAGGATGCTTGTTAGCCAGGAAGACTGCTCACCCCGCTGAGTGTCACTGCGGGCCCGGGTGTCCTACCCCCTGGAAGCCCCGAGACTGGCTATGGTTGCAGGGCAGCAGCCGACAGCCACATGGGGCTCCTTAAGTACATGTGACTCAAAATGGAAGAAGGTTTAAAGGATAGTATTCAGATCGTGTCATTTGTAAACTGCACATACATGGCTTTGAAGGAATGTTTCAGTGGTGAAGGACAGGATTAGGTCTCGTTTGCCGACCCGGCTCTAGAGAACTAGGCGGTTCATGATTTCAAGTCTGTCTTATCAGTAGTGATCACTTCCACCGGGGCGGGGGGGGAGGGGGGGGCCCCCGCTGTCAGTCTGGTGCCCATAAAGCCATGGCCAGGTCTGAGGCCTCCTGGGAAAGCACCTGTTACCCACAGGTGTTCCTGTGCACTGCCGCTGACTGCCACGTTCTCCCTCTTGTTTGCTCAGTGGGCCAGGACTGCTACACCAGACTCTGGAGCCTCCGGGACGCCCACCTGCTCAGGACCATCCCCTCCCCGTACCCCACCTCCAAGGAGGACATCCCCAGCGTAGCCTTCTCTTCCCGGCTCGGGGGCTCCCGGGGAGGGCCCGGGCTGCTCATGGCTGTGCGGCAGGACCTCTACTGCTTCTCCTACAACTGAAGCCCAGCGGGCTGCCTGGGGGTGCGGAGGGGATTCGGCCCTCAAAGCAGCTACCGCACTTGTTTCTGGCCCAGGCCTTTGAAGCAGGCACCCGGGGTACTCCTCCGACCTCGCAGCTGTCGGGTGGAGGGAGGCGCCGAGTGTTCTTCAGTCAGTGACATTAAATGAAGGGCTCAGAGTGTCAGGAAGTCCTTTTCATAAAAGGTGCCTATTTCTACTCCCCACCAAAAGACCGTGTGTGGAGGAGAGTGACTCTGCCTCCTTTCACCGCGTTACTTTGGAGAAGCCTCGCTCGGAGACTGGCTGCAGTGCACTAGGTCCGTCCCAGGAGGCCACCGCCCGCCTCGCTGGTGTCTGAGAAAGCCCAGTGGGTGGAAGAGGAAATCCATTCTGGAGTTCGGGGTGAACTAGTCTGGCTTTCCAGAACCAGTTCACCATCAATGGCCAAGACCCCAGGGGTGTCCTAGTAGCGTGCTAGGCATCCTTGGACGACAGACGAATCTTCTTAAAATGTTCAACTCACTGCCATTGAGCCAGTTGCAACGTAGAGCTGCCTCATGGGAAGAAGAACTGCTTCTTTGGGCTGCTGGGCAGGGAATCTCTGCAGGAGCAGAACTCCTCTCTCTCCACAGCAGGAGCTGCTAGATTCTGACTCCTGGCCTTGCTAGCAGGCTTTACACAGGCCTTTGGTGAAGCACTTTCCAAAACGTTGAGTCCAGCAGCTCCTGTTCTCATGACAGTGCTTTGTAGGAACGTCAGCTTTAGGGGCCTAGGAACACTGCTGGCATAGGGGTCACGGGTTAGGCTGGGGTCCTCAGGCAGTTCCAAAGCACCAGGGCTCTGAGGGAGAAAGGGGCCTTTCTAACTTCCCACCCTCGGTTAGTCTCAGAAACTCAACACGGGCAGTTCCACCCCGTCCTATAGGGTCGCTGAGTGAGAACTGACTCAACGGCAGTGAGTTCTTGAGTCTGAAAGCAAATTGCCCTGTTTGTACCCTAAGGGAAACCATTTTTGAAACATTCATATGAAATGCTGGATGAGCCTGCTTTTTTCCTATCAAGCAATAATAAAGTAGAACCAGGCAGTGGGCAGTGGCATGTGCCTCTTGATCGCGGCTCAGGATCACAGCTAGCAACAAAGCCGTTGTAGAAGTCCACTGGAGTTGGGGCCACACCGAGACCACCGCTCACGGGCTGGCGCCTTGCCTCGGCTGCTAGGTGGGTCCAGCCCAAGGGACCTTTGTGGGGGGAGGGGGAAGGAAACTGGCGTCCTGGTCCCCCTCCCCGTGGCAGTGCTCCTTCACATTGCAGGACAGCTCTCAAACCCCCCGGTTCTCGCCATTTGTCCCTGCAAACTCGGAGCTGGCTGTCACACTTCCTTGCTGCCAGCTCGAGGATGATTTACCAATTAATCACTCTGCAGTCAAAAACCGGCTTGTGGGTTTCAGTTCTGTTTTGCCCACATTCGGGGAGTTCTGAGAGGGGCACATGCGGGGCGGTCAAGATGCTACCGAGTCAGTTTCATAGTTGGAAGCCTCGGAGGTTGCCAGGCCTTTATCGGGGGAGGGGGTGGTTCACACCAGCCTTACAGCAGGCAGCGAAGGTCTGCTGGGCTCAAGGGCAGTTTAGAGGCTCCTCAGTCAAGGACACACACACACACTGTTCCTACCACAAAGCCGAACCACTGCTACTCTCTTCCCCCACAGCGTGGTGGTGACGGCTGCCGGCACAGCCCTGGCTTATACCAGGCACCTCCTGGTTCCCCAATCAGCCAGGCCAGCAGAGCTAAGCCCAGGGGATGTGAGGGTCCCACTGGGTCCCATTGCTTAGGAGACGCCAGGTTCTCAAGCTGTAACCTTTCCGTGCTGGCCTCTCAGGGCAACGTGACAAACACTCCCCACTGGAGGGGCTGACCAAGCCTGGAGCCAGAGCGGGGATGCCCTCGTGGCCTGCTTACCACTCACTCACACCCAAAGGGCACTGGCCGAGGTTGTCCCCTGGCGGGTTGGAGGTCGTTCCTGGTGACCCGGAGCTCCTGGGATGCAGTCACATCTGTCTCCTGATGTGATGGTCACTTACCTGGTAGTCGGGCTGAGAAGGCGAACGCCACTGCTGGCGAGATGTGCTCCGTGCAGCCTGAGCTGGCTGCCTGCCTGCCCCCGTGTCTGGTTAGGTCGACAGCAGGGCTCCGCCGTGTGCAGCTCGGGAAAGGATGCCTACAACGCTGCCACTGCCCCGCCTCCAGGGACACCCGCCCCACCATGCACCTCTCCCCCTAAGCTCCCTCCTCACAAAGGCTGGAGTGAAAAGGGTCTGGGAGAGGAGACCAGGATGAGGTGGGGCAGGGCAGTGAGGTGGCAGTGAAGGACCCAGGCCTGGACAGCCAAGGCTGAGGAGGAGCAGGGGTGCAGGGGAGGAAACACCCGGGAGATTATGACCTAGATACAGCTCTTGTTAAAAACAGTTTCATCACAGACATGTATGATATGCGAATATTTTATCAGCAAAACTACCACTTAAAAGTCGAGATCGGGCTGAGCCCCGGTGGCGTCGTGGTTGTGCGCGGGACTGCGGCCCACTGGGACGGAGGTTCAATTCCAGCAGTGGGGCTGGGCCTCCTCCTCCCGCCGCCGGAGAGCAGTGATGCCAAAAAAAAATGGAAATCAAGAGATATAAAAAACGTCAGCAGCAGAATGTATTTTAAATCCGGAAATTAAAATACCGGCAGCAGCGCCTCATCTGCTAACGCAGCTGCTGCCCCCGCTCGGGGAGGCTCTGATGAACAGGTGGGTGACGGGAACACGGGGAGGCCTGGTGTTCGGTGGGGCCGGCTAGACCTTCCTGCCGTGGCCTCCGCCGTCACCCCACGCCACATGCTGGATCAGATCAAGGCACAGCTCAAGGACAGCACACTGGTCTGGGGCCAGGCCCTGGACTAACCAAACACTGTGCTTGCCGCTGTGGCAAGGCCGACTCAGCAACCCTACTCGGCCAGTCCTGCCGAGTGGGCGGGTGGTTTCAAACCGCTGACCTCGCAACACAACCCAGCACGTCACCACACCACCAGGACTGACCTTGACCTCAGAGTGGGGAGAGAGGCCTTGTCCCTGAGATGAAACCGAGCCCCCTATGACGATGAATTTGTGACACTTGTTTAGGTCCCCACAACCCCCCACCCCCAAAGAACACTCCTCGGTGCCAAGCGCCACGATATTCGCAGGTAGGCCCCCATCAGCGCAGACACGTGCCTCTGTTCACCACCCCTGGCCGCTTGCCGCCGAGGCGGAGGAAGGGCAGGCAGAACAGGCCTACTGCTGGGGTCAGAGAAGAGCCGCAGTCAGCAGGGAGATTCCTTTATAAGGGTGAATTCAAGAATACACAATTGGAGGGTAGGGCCCGGCCTCGGGCCGGGAGGCAGGCAGGGAGCAGGTCTGAGGAGGGCCGACACCAGGGCTCCGTCACGCTGACACCCACGCCGCCCGGCCCGGGTCTCCCGGTCTCCCCTGCCCGCCCGCCCGGCGCCGCCAGGAAGCGCCTCGCTTTTCGTCCTGCGCCTTTTTGGCCACTGAAGATCGAATCCACCGCGACGGCAGGATTGCAACACAACAGTCTTTCCCAGTCACAATAGATGGAGGTGGCCAATCTCTTGCCGAGAAACACAAGTTCATCTTGACTTCTCTTGACTGAAGAGAAATGTTCGTTTTTATGATGTTGAATTATTGATATACTTTAAAACAAAAACAAAACAAAACTAACAGTCCACTCTGTGCTGTGTCCCTGGAAGATTTCTCACGGTCACCCTTCCAGTAATACCAGGAGGGGCCGTGCGTCTGGGAACAAAGAATTAAGACACTTTAAGCAGTAAAAATGCTAGTTCGACCCTCGGAAGCAGATGGAGGGGGTCGGAGAGGGGCGGGGGCAGGAGTTGGACTGGGAAGCAGGGTGCCCGCCTTTGGGCACAGCCTGATGGGAGAAACAGACTTTACCACGAGCAGAACCGCTGCCGGGTCAGGGCCACTCCCGGGACAGGGGCCTAGGGCTGACTAGTTCTACTTCTGGGAGGGGGGGGAGAGGAGGGCTGAGGAACCCCGCCCTCACCCCCACCCCGACCCCCGTGGTGACCTGCACACGGGGTTAGGTGGGCTCTGACTGAAACGGGCTCCAGCGACGACTCCCCTGGAGGCCCAAAAGGAACGGGCGGGGGAAGGCAAGGCAGGTGACCGGCAAAGCAGCGGCTGGACATGAGAGGAAGAGCTTCACCACTGCCAGTCTCGCCCGTGCCCGGCCGGGCTGAGGGAGGTGGGAGGTGGGAGTCTTCCCAGCCAGCGACGCCAGCATCCGCCCCTCCCAGTGCCTTTCGCAGGTGTAGACAGGTATGGAGCGAGTCACTATTTTAAACGGAAGAAATGGAACGGATGGAGGTTTGTGCCTCTTTGCTCTGAGCGGCTGGGTCCCCTGCACTGAGGGCACTGGGGACAGTCAGGTCTCACCTGCGGCTCCCTCCTCTGTCCCCACCCCCATGGCGGGGGCATGGCCCTCGGCTCGGCTGGGGAGAGGACGGAGCACTGCGCGAAGACAGGCAACCAGGAGGAGGGCCTACCCCACGACCTTTCTGTTTCTAACCCTGAGAACCTACGGAATTGTGAAGGACGTGGAGAGGGAGCAGGGGTTAAAGGTCACCGGGCTTTTTATTGCAGTTAAAGCAGACCCGGACGGGATGGTCCCAGCCACGAGAGGGGACAGCCCGCCGGTCGTGGGAGCACTCGTCGCAGAAGCCCTGGCCGCAGGCCCGGCAATGGTGCTTGGAGAGCTTGATGCTGAACTCCTTCCGGCAGTTGTGGCAGTGCAGGATCTCGTGGTCGGGCACCCAGTACGCGGGCCTGGCTGCGTCCTTCACCAGACCTGCAAGAGGGAGGGAGGGACAGTGGGTGGGACGCACCTCACCCCCCCCCCCCCACCACCACCACCACCACATGCCCTGGGTCCCAAGTGACACCGACAGGGACCTCACTGGTTCTCAAAAACACCTGCACACAGACTCACCCAGGGAGCTTTGGAAAGAAACACATCCAGCCTCCCCCTCCTACCTTCAGGGTGGGCAAGGCTAGTTCTTCAGCGGCTAAGCTCACTGGTGACCCTACAGGGTCACTGCGTTAGGAAATGAGGGAGGGACCCCCAATAGAAGCCAGAGTTGGGAAGCAGGCAGGCCTTTCTGCAGGCCTCTCAGCTCTACAGAGCATGCGTCAATTAGGAGCTGCAGGATTGAGACGTGATATAGCTTCTCGAAGCTTCTCAAAGGCTTACTAAACTCAATAAACCCACTCCAGAAGCACTTAAGGGTTATGAGAAATCCCGCCCTGTAGTGTGCTGCCTGGGCCCTGATGCCACCCTGCCAGGCATCTATTGTCTCCACTGTAAACCGGTCGAAGTCGCCTGGGTCTAGGCAACCTTGCCAGAAGTCCTCCGGGAACCCCCCCACCTCCTGGTTGCCAAGTACTCACTCACTGTCCAGAGCTAGAGACAGCAGTCTGGAACCCTGAAGTAACGGCGAGGCTGGTGTGATTACATAAAGACAGCTACCGCCCCATCCAAACCAGGGCAGTGGGTCCCCTCCCTTGAATCCAACTGGGCTCAGTGGAGGCAACAGACTAGAAGCAACTTGGTGCCAATTTCTGGCCCAGGTCTTTAAAAGACTGAGCATTCCTGCTTCCAGTCTTTTGGAAACATGTAAGAAGTCCAACTGCCCTAAGAGAGACCATCCAGGCGAGGCTCTGAGAACATACTAGGGACGGGCGGGGTGGGAGGTGGGGTCTGCAGGGCCCACTCTTCCAGCCAGCCAGCCTGGCCCAGGCTCCCACGAACCAAGGGTGACTCCTCTGAACCCTCAAGATGAGTCCAGCTGCCATAAATATCGTGGAGCGATTCCAGGCAATGCCAGATTGAGGGGACTACCTTAACCCTTCCCCCCAAATCACTCCTTTGTCAATCCCTTCCCTGACATCCAGATGTGGAACGATGACTGCTGTATACCTGTGTATTTCAGGTAAGGTGCTGCACAGTAATAAACAAAGCCTGATGTCACTGGGCTGATTCCGACTCGTTGAAACCCTTCATAAGACAAGAGAGCTCCAGGGTTCTGAGACTGCATCTGTACAAAAGCAGATGGCCTTGCCCTCCGCCTGAGGCATGACCAGTGGGTTTGAACCACAAACCTCGCTGTCGGCAGCCCACTGCTTCCCCCCACAGCGCCACTGGGACCCTACACAGTCTGGATGGATCTGGGAAGAAACGTTAAACATGCCAACAGAACCCCTAAAAGACTCAGCAGAAGTCTTTTAGACCAGCAGACTCAGCTGGTGCAAATGTTTATTTTTGCTGCCCGTCTCCATTTAGTTCTGCAGGCCCCTGACTGACTGAATGATAACCCCTCCCCCAACCTACCCTGAACCCAAGAGCCAACACTGCCAGGCCTACCTAGTGGTATGTCAATGGCTGTCACCACGGCTCCCAGAGTGTTCTGCACGGCCTCGCCCACCTTCCGGGCAATCAGAGTTCCGCCTTCCTCATCCGCCTGGGCCTCAGCAACATCTGAACACAAACGAGAAGGGGAAAAGTTGTCACCTCTCGCTCATGTCCCAGTGGACATGCAAATCCAGAGAGCAACCAGCAGGGCACCCCTGGGTCTCCTTCCAGGGTGGGAGGTGGCGGTCTGCACAAGACCACAGGACCATGGAATAGGGACCCCGATGCTCCAAGTAGGGGGCCCCTATGAGACACCAACGCACACCCCACTGTGGTTGTGAAGTGTGTGCAGTGGGTTCCCACCCAGGAAGCCCTGGCCAGTCGTGGGCCAGCCTCACGGCTGCCCTTACGTCTTCTTAAAGGCCCGACTGCCTGCCCAAACACAGCACCCTTCTCTAGGGCCGGGTCTCTCCCAACAACACGTCCACCAAGTCTCACCCTCTTTGCCTCGAAGGGCAGGCTGGCTGGGCTTCCTCCAGACCAATGGGTTTGCTCTTTTTTTTTTCCCAATGATTTTATTGGGGGCTCTTACAGGTCTTAGAACATTCAATACATCATTTGTATCAAGCATATTTGTACGCATGTTGTCATATTCATTTCCAAATATTTTCTACTTGAGCCCTTGGTACAAGCTCCTCTTCCCCCCCCCCCTTTTTTTTAAAGACTCATTTTATTGGGGGCTCATACACTTCCCCTCATGATCCATATATACATCAATTGTATGCAGGCCACATTTGCACACCTGTTGCCATCAACCCTCTCAAAACATCCTCTCTCCATCCAGGCCCCCAGTACCAGCTCCCCCATATTTCCCTTCCCTCCCCCCCTCTTCCCCCAGGTTTGCTCTTTGGGCAGTCCGTGGTCTGTCACTCTTCTCCAGCACCACCACGCACCCACTCCTCCTCTGTGTCCCCTCTACCATTCAGCTCTGAACCTCCTCCGGGGAGGACTCAATCATGCCACCTCTGGCACACACGCACGGCTGCCTTTTAGAACACCAATGCTGCGTGAGTGTCTCCCTCAGAAGCACTTCTGGAGCGCTGAGGGCTAGACAAGTTCTAACCCCCAGAGAAAGAACCCCCCCCCCCCCAAGGGCTCTCAACAAAGCGCTTGGAGCAGGGCTGGCCAAGACCAGGAGAGTGACTGCTCTCAGGAAAATGGCAGGGTGAGGAACGGGAGAGGCCACGGGGAGCCTACAGGAGAGGTCCCTCTGTCCCCACCCTGGCAGTGCCCAGCCCCCACGTTACCTAACTGGACACTCCTGGCTTCATAGCAGCTGTCACACACGCGCACGGGCGCAGGGCCCCAGCCCCGCTCAGGCACCGGCCGGGTCTTGGATGAGCAGCTGTCACAGAAGCCCTCCCCGCAGGCCCGGCAGTGATGCTTGGTGTCGTTCTCTTTAAATGAGGTCGCACACTTGCTGCAGCTCTGTCCCGACCCCAACACAAAACAGGCAGGTTACTACCGCTTATGGCTGCGGGATGGAAAGTCAGCCATTCCCGAGGGGGAGTCCGTGGGACCGCCCCGGAAGGCAGGACCCCAGCAAGCCTGACAGCGGTGGATCCTAAGAGCTGCAGGGAGCTGCGCCGCCCCATCTGAAGCACGGCTCAACTTTTCACTTGTTTTCCTGGAGTGTCGGGCAGGCCCGACAAATCTCGACTGGCTGAGTCACAGTGATCCCAGAAGGAACTGTGCTAATTCTCTCCAGAAGAGCAAGGAGGACTTTTGTTTTTGGCTGTACACAGCCTCTTCACAGAGCCTCTGGGAAGCTGGAGGGACTCTGCCCAAGGAGTTACTCCTGGAGGCGGAGAGTCTGGTGCTGGGACAACAGAGACGAGCTCCGATCACTCGATCTCCGCCCACTGGGAAACTCTCTGGTCATGAGTTAGTCACCCAGAGAGGAAAAGAAGACTGGTGAGCAGTGAGGTTGCTCTGAGAGGGGGGGTTCAGGCCGAGGCTGGTGCTCCCTGGCAGTGGCAGCTGGGGGAGACTCAGGGTTGGTCTAGGAAGGACCCCGGGATCTTTAGAGGTCCCTATCCCGCCTTGTAGGCTCGTGATCCTGGGCAGCTGACCCACACCCATCGGCCCTCCCAGGAAAGGGAGCCTCCCACGGACACACTGGTCAGCCTCCATGCAGTCCACCCTCCCCCATCACCTCGGACTGGGGGAGTCTTGCCCCCTCCCTCATCGGACCAGGGGAGCGCTGGGCCCCGTGGCGGCACAAGGAGGTACCAGAATCTGGGAGTTGGGCCTCCAGTAGGCAGGGGCAATCTGGTCTGTCAGCCAGGAAGTGACGGCCTTGGTGGGCCCGAGGCTGAGCTCGGACACCGACTGGGCCATGAAGTTCATCCCGTCGAGCAGGCGCTGGGCAGCATTGTTGTTGTCCTTCAAGAAGCCGTCGGTCTACAAAGA
>PVJH01031917.1:0-23238 GCA_004026705.1 Nesogale talazaci
GGTTGTGTGAGGGTCTGCAGCCCACTGAGCTGTCGATTTATATCCAGCAGTAGCTCTCCAGGAGCAAGACTGGGCCTCCTACTCCCACCAGGGCAGTGATGCCCAAAAAAGCAAAACAAAACAAAACAAACAAAACAGAAATACTATAAGTGAGTAGCTTTAACAGACATTAGCTGAATGAAGGTCAAGCATGAGAGTGGGACAGGAGGAAAGAGGCAAGACTTCAAGGCAAGAGACAATGATAGAGGTATGTGGTAGTTACATAATCTGGTGTCAATTTGACACTATTAAGCGTGAAGAGGCGGGGTGTAGCCTGTCGACCAGGTCACAACTTGATGACCTCACTCGGAGGTGCTACAGAGATAAAGAGCTCACTGAAAGCTAGACACACTCCCTGAGAGACATTCCTGTTGACAAGCCACATGGGTCTACCTGATGGAGCCAGAGCCCTAGAGCTGGAGAAGCCACGTGGAGACCCACGCCAGCACTGAGATGCTTCTACTGCCACTGGATCCACAAGACTTTCCACCCACTGTCCTGTGATCTTCCTGCACTCAGCATCATTGCATGTGTTGCCTCAGTCTGAAGAGGAAGGTATAGACTGGTATCAGGCATATGGGCTAATATTGTACTTATGGACTTGATTTGGCTAGTCTGGGGTGCTTTCTTAATAAAAAGTTACTCTTTGATAAAAAGCTCTTTCCTATACATTTATGGGTCTCCTTGAATTTCTCTAGTCTAACCCGACTAACATAAGGTATAAGCATAGGCATGTACATATGTAAATATATTGATATATAATGATAGGGATGTAGGTCTATGTACACATATATGCTAAATACTAAGGCAGAAGACAGACATTA
Source organism: Nesogale talazaci (assembly GCA_004026705.1). Classification (NCBI taxonomy): domain Eukaryota; kingdom Metazoa; phylum Chordata; class Mammalia; order Afrosoricida; family Tenrecidae; genus Nesogale; species Nesogale talazaci. Next base: position 864 of record PVJH01031917.1, read on the forward strand.
GGCTTCTATTCAAGTCCTCTCTCAACACGTGAGCAATTTACTCTAATAACGTGGAATTCTGGGATGCTCACCTTTCCAATATGTCTGCTGAAGACAAAATGGGTGCATAAGCTAATGTGGTGAAGAAAACTGATGGTGCTTGGCTATTACAAGATATAAGGGTCTTAAAGGCTTGAAGTCAAGCAAGCAGCCATCAAGCAGGGAAGGCCACATGAAAGAAGCACACCAACCCATGTGATCATGAGGTGTCAATGTGATCAGGTTTCAGACATCAAAAGACCTAAAACAAACAACCATTTTAATGCTAGTGAAGGGATTGGAATGAAAACCCAAAGCCCATCTGTAGACAATTGGACATCCCCTCACAGAAGAGTCACAAGGAAGGGACGAGACAGCCAAGACACAGTATAGCACTGACTAAACACACATTCATCCAGTTCTTTAAGGCTTTCTCCACCCACCACCTACCCTCCACTATCATGACCCCCATTCAATCTTACACATCTGGCTAGACCAGAGACTGTACACTGTACAGATAAGAGCTCTCAGCACAGAGAATCCAGGACAGATAAGCCCCTCAGAACCAATAAGGAGAGTATCAATACCATGAGGATAGAGGAAAGGCGGGGAGAGAAGAGTGAGAAAGGGGGAACCAATCACAATGATCTCCATACAACCTCCCACCCAGGGGCACGAACAACAGAAATGTGGGTAAAGGGAGACAGCAGATAGTGTAAAATATAAAAATAAAAGTAATTTATAGATTCATGAGGGTGGGAGAGGAGGGGCGGGAGAGGCAAAAAAGAGGAGCTGATACCAAAGACTCCACTAGAAAGAAAATCTTTTGGAAATGCTGATGGCAGTGTATGTTCATAATGTGCTCGATACCATCAATGTATGGATTGTTGTAAGAGCTGTAAGACAAAAAAGCAGGTGGAGGGAGACAGGGATCGGGGTAAGATAGGAAAAACATAATAAATTATCAAGCACTCATGAGGGAGGGAGGGAGGGTTGGAAACTCAAGTAGGAAAAAAAGATGCTTTGAAAATGACGATGATGTTGTATGTACAAATATGCTTGACGCAATGGATGGATGGGTTATAATCAGAGCTATAAGAGCCCCCAATAAAATGGTTTATTAATTTTTTTGGGGGGGGACATCACTGCTCTCCAGTGGTGGGAGAAGGAGGCCCAGTCCCACAGCTGGAATTGAACCTCCATCCCAGTGGGCCGCAGTCCTGCGCACAACCACCACGCCACCGGGGCTCAGCCGGTTTATTAATTTTTTAAAAGGGTAAAAAATTAAGGTAAAAAATAACCGTCAACAGACATAATTTTCTCACAGCGTGTACTTGTTAGGTGCTGTTTCGTCAGCTCTGACCCTTGCCACTCTAAGCACGATGGAAGGAAGCACTGACCAGGTCTTCCACGCCCTCACCATCATCATGAGGTTGATACCCATTGTTACCACCGCCAGGCCAGTCTGTCTAGTTGAGTATCTTCCTCTTTCTTACGCACTCTCTACTCTCCCAAACACTGTGTCCTTCTCCAGGAACTGGCCTTCCAGATAACATGTCCAAAGTCTGTAGAAAGAAGCCTTGGCACCTCAATTCTTTTTTTTTTTTTTTGGCATCACTGCCCTCTGGTGGTGGGAGTAGGTGGCCTACCCTTGCTACTGGATTTGAAACTCCAACCCAGTGGGCCGCAGTCCCGCACGCAACCACTATGCCACCGGGGCTCAGCCTTGGCACCTCAATTCTAAGGAACTGACTTTCTCCAGGACAGATTTGTACCTTCTTCTGGATGGCCGTGATACTTTGCACATTCTTAGTCCACACCCTATTTTAATTGCATCGAGTCTTCTCAAGTCTTCTGTACTCATTGTCCAGTTCTCACATGGATATGAAGTGACTGAGAATAACATGGTGTGAGTCAGGCTCACCTCACTCCTTGTATTAGTCTGAGATAGTCATATGTGTGTAATAAATAGCTTGATATAAAAGAGCGATTGTATATTAAGAAAACACCCCACCCCAGTCCAGATCAAGTCCATAAGTCTGATATTAGCCCTTATGCCTGTTAACAGTCTACAAATTCCTCTTCAGACCCACACAGCACATGCAATGATGATGAATGCAGGAAGTCACAGGCCAGTGGGTGGAAAACTCTTGTTGGTCGGTCCAGTAGCAGGAAAAAATCTCAATGGTGGCGGGGTCTCCACGTGGCTCCTCCAGCTCCAGGGCTCTAGCACAGCTCCAAGTGTCTCGTCAGCAGGCATGTCTCGCTGGGAGTGAGCATGGGTCCCGCCTCCCTCAAGTTATTTTTCTCCTCCGCACCTCCCATGAGGTCATCAAATGGCCACCTGATTGACAAGCTAAACTCCACCCCTCACTCTTAAGTCTCAAGTTGACCACAGATAATGTAACTATCATAGTCCTCAAAGTGACATCCTTATTCTTCCCGATTTCGAATCAATTTGTGTGCATCAGAATTGCCCAGTGCAAGATCTTGTTTGATGTCTTGACTGCTGCTTTCCCCGAGTGTTGATTGTGGACCCAACTGAAATGAAGTCCTTGACAACTTCCCTGCCTGTTGCGCGATGTTGGCTATTAGTGCAGTTGTGAGCATTTTTGTTTGTTTGTTTGTTTGTTTTGGGCATCACTGCCTCTGGCGGTCGTGGGAGCTACCCAGCGCTGCTCATGAGAGCCGCCACCGGATTTGAACCGCCAAGCCTGCGGGCTGCAGTCCCGCACTCAACCACTTACGCCACCGGGGCTCAGCCCAGTTGTGAGGATTTTTATTCTCTTTAGGTTGAGTTGTCATTCATACTTCATCAGCAAGTGCTTCAAGCCCATTGCACTTGCAGTAAGGAAGGTTGTGCCTTCTGCATAGCACAGGTGTCAATGACTCTCCCTCCAAATCTGACGTCACGTTCTTCATTACATGCGGCTTCTCGGAGTGCTAGCTCAGGATGCAGATGGAATAAGTGTGGTGAGAGGACACAACTCTGATGCACACTTTTCCTGATTTTAAAGCACATAGCATTTCCTTGTTCGGTGGAAATGGCTACCTCTCCCCTGGTTCTGTTGAAATGACTCTTTAAACGCAGCCTCCCCATGAGTACAATGAAGTGTTCTAAAACTCCCATTCTTCACGTGGTGTCCATAGTTCGTTATCATCCACACAGTTGATGCTTTTGCATACTCAACAAAGCACAAGGATAGTATCTTGCTTCTTCTGAATCCAGCTGGAGTTTCTGACAGTTCCCCTGTTGATGCACTGCTGCAACATTTAAAAAAATTATCTTTGGCAAAATTATTGTTCAATAATTTCTGCTTTCGGGCTGAGCCCCGGTGGCGTAGTGGTTGTGCATGGGACTGCGGCCCACTGGGATGGAGGTTCGATTCCAGCTCCACGAAGCAAAGGCTGGGCCTCCTACTCCCACCACCTGAGGGCAGTGATGCTCCCCCCCCAAAAAAAAATAATTTCTGCTTTCTATTGGGTCATGTATCTTTGGAATGGACACAGTTATGGGTCTCCTCCAGATGTTTGGCCAGGTGACTGACTTCCAGATCTCTTGGTTGAGACAGGTGAGTGCATCCAGTGTCGTACCAGTTTGCGGAGACATTTTGGTTGGCCTTCCACCCGCTCCTGAAGCCTTGTTGTTCAACTCCTTCATTGCAACTTGGATGTTCTCCTGTGATACTATTGCTTCTTGATCATGTGCTACCCCCTGAAATGATTGAATGCTGACCAATCTGTGTTCTCCTTCTACCTTCTTTTGATTCCTATACACTCAGTATTTTTCCTATAACAACAGCAAAACCACACAGATATAGAGTCGATCCATAGAATCCTTTAATATTTCAACTCAAGGTTTGATTCTTTTTTCTTAAGTTCTATTTTTTTTTTTTTAGGCATCACTGCCCTCAGGTGGTGGGAGTAGGAGGCCCAGCCTTTGCTCCTGGGAGCCGGAATCGAACCTCCATCCCGGTGGGCCACAGTCACTGCGCACAACCACTACACCACCGGGGCTCAGCCCTCTTCAGTTCTTTTAGCTTGAGATATACTGAGTATATTCTTCCATTCTCATTTTCTAACTCCAGGTTTTTTAAATTATAATACTCTGTCTTCTCATCAAGTGGAGTGGCCAAGTGTTTAGTTCATAAATTTGAATCTTAGTCATAGTAACTAGCCTTTCTTATAAGCCTATAGATGTTCTCTTATTGTGGACAATGTTATTCTAAGTGAATGGGCTTTAAATTTGAATATCCAATGTTATTCTTCAAGATAGATCCTCAAAGGTTCTTTTTGATGATTAATGTAACACCATTTGCCATTCTTCAATTGACATGCTAAATATAGTGGACCATAGGATTGGTTCAAAATGATCAGCATCGTCTACAGCCATCCCACCCTGAACTGAGCCAATCATCAGAGAAGCTGGATTATATGAAGAAGAGTGCAGCAGCAGGATTGGAGGAAGGCTTCTTAACAACCCCGCCGTACGCAGACGGCGCAACTTTGTTTGCTAAAAGTGAGGAGGAAGTGAAGCAATCACTGATGACAATCAAAGATCACAGCCTTCTGTATGGAGCACAACTCAATGGAAGGAAAGCCAAACTCCTCACAACTGGACCAGTAGGTGACAACAGCATGATACATGGAGAAAAGGCTGAGGTGTCAAGAATTCTATCTCACTTGAATTCACAATCGATGCTCGCGGAAGCAGCTGTCAAGAGATGGCACGACATATTGCGTTAGGTGAATCTGGTGCCCAAGACCTCTTTAGAGCATCGACGAGGAGCGATGTCACTGTGAGCACTAAGATGTGCCTGGCGCAAGTCCTGGCCTTCTCCATTGCCTCATAGGCGTCTGAACAGTGGACATTGGGTGGGAAGACCAGAGAAGAACTGGGGTGCTGGGGAAGAATCTTGTGGGTACCTTGAACTGCTGAAAGGACAAACCGATGGGTCCTGGAAGAAGGAAGGTCAGAGTGCTCCTTAAAGTGACCAGACGTCCCAATTTCTAACAATTTAGCAATGTTCCACGGCATTTTAAAATTAAAATAAATATATTGCGATACTATTTTTGCATTCTATGAACATTTAAAAAATAATTTTGCAGGTATGTGGAAGGGAAATTGTTTTATTTGTTTACTTATTTTGGGGGCATCACTGCCCTCTGGTGGGAGTAGGAGGCCCAGCCTTGCTCCTGGAGAGCTGCTGCTGGATTTGAACTGCCAACCCAGTGGGCTGCAGTCCTGCACTCAACCACTACGCCACTGGGGCTCACTCTCTATGAACATTAAAAAAATTTTTTTTTCTATGAACATTTTTATTGCTCCATATAGACCAATTTTTTAATGAAAAACCCACCTCCACCCCCCATCAGTGGTGTCCCACTTAAAATTGGGTCACTTTACCTTAGAGACAAGATGGCAAGACTTAGCCTTCCATACTCTGGCTATAATGTCAGGAGAGACCAGTCCCTAGAAAAGGACGTGATGTTTGGTAAAGTGGAAGAGCGACGAAAAAGAGGAAGGCCCTGGGCGGAATGGATGGGCACAGTGAGTGCATCGGTGGACACTGGCAGAGGGGCAATGGTGAGGGCGGCCCAGGGCCGGCCGGTCTTTCATCGTCCCATTGCCTTCAGGTGGCTGGGAGCTGGAGTTCACTCCATGTGCCGAGCAACAGCAGCAGCTGAGATATGAACGTTGATACGTTGAATGCCTCCTTGGATGACGTCCACCTTGCTCACATTCATACTGTGTCCATCCCATATCTTGATTGTTGATCATTTCTTTTCATTTTGAGCCGTGCACATCAGCAAATGAAGGCTCGGAAAGCCTTGCTCCATGCACGTCATGAAAAGGGGCTCTGTTTTGATGGGGCGGTTCTTCCTGAGTTGTATTGTGAGTGCTGCGTTAGTCTGGGTCAACTAGAGAAGCAAAGTCATAAACACGCATATGGATATAAAAGAGTCTCATATAAAAGGTTATTGCACATTAAGAAAACATCCCAACCCAGTCCAGTCCAAGACCATAAGTCTGATATTAGCCCACCTGCCTGATACCAATCAATAAGTCCTCTTCAGACTCACGAAGCACATGCAATGGTGCCAAATGCAGAACGACCATAAGCCAGTGGGTAGAACATCTTTGGACCCACTGGGGTCGTAAGCATCTCAGTGCTGGCAAGAGTCTCTATGTGGCTTCTCCTCAGGGATGTCTCACAGGAAGTCAGTCAGCCTTGTGTCTTGTCCGTAGAGCATCTCTCAGGGAATGAACTGAGAGAGACGGCGTCTCCTACTTCCAAGAAGGAATTACCGGATTTCCCAGAATTCTCAGGAAGACGATCGTGCCCACACAGAGGTCTCATTGGCTAGCTCCAGATTAACAGGCTAGGGCTGAGCCCCGGTGGCGTAGTGGTTGTGCGCGGGACTGCGGCCCACTGGGACGGAGGTTCAATGCCAGCAGTGGGGCTGGGCCTCCTACTCCCACCACCAGAGAGCAGTGATGCCCACAAAAAAAAAAAAAAAAAGAAGATTCCAGATTAATAGGCTAGACTCCACCCCTACACTCTTCATCCTCAACTTGACGACCACAAGGGCCTTCCACCCTGAGAGGCTCATCGTCCAGCTTTGAACAGCCATATCCTTCAGAAGAGCACCTCCCCTCACGGCCATCCAGTCGATGACTGACTCATGACTGCCCTATAGGACAGGGTGGGACCGGCCCCATGAGTTTCTGAGATCCTCACGCTTTGTGGGAGCAGAGAGCCCCATCTTTCTCTTGTGGAGCAGATCGTGCGTTCGTCCTGCTGACCTTTGAGATTGTAGCCCAATGCATAACCAACAGGGCTTCTGCCAAAATCACACCTACTGCTGGGCAGTTGACTCAAAGACTGTAAATCTTTAGAGGGCCAGATAGCCTCGTCTTTCTCCCCAGGAGTGGCCGGTGGGTTTCGATCTCCAGCATTTAACCCACGACAAAGTCAGAAGCTCTGCTGAAGCCTGACCTCCGTGAATGACTCTGCTAGTGTTTGAGATCTCACTGGCAGTTTCCAGCCTCCCGGCAACACCTAGGCCACCACAGTAGGACAAAGAGTGGTGATCTCACAGTGAAGGGGCCCAAACGTCCAAGCTCGGGGCGCTGGCTCCAAGAGAAGGTGTTTCCTCCCCGTTGACTCTGGAGGGAGGTCCTTGCTGAGTGTCCGCTCCTAGGCAATCTTCCTGTGGCTTTATCTTTCCTCGCTAGTTTTCCTCTAATCACTTTTGTATGTATCTCCAAAAAAATGGACTCAAAATACACCAAACACGAATCCCGTTTCATTTATTTAACAAAGCAGTCGTGTTGTTAGGTGTGGGGGAAGCCGTTCCAAGGTGTAGCAGCCCCGTGTACAGCGAAATGAAGCACTGCTTGGTCCAGGGCCACCTTCCCAGGCAAAGTTAGGGTTATGTCCATTGCTACTGCCACCAGGCCAAGCCTCCCAAGAAGAGTCCTCTTCTTTTCTTGGTTGACTGATTCGTTCATCCTGGTCTGTGCACCCTGCTCCAACAGGGTGCTGTTTTGAAAGATGGATCGTGGGAGATGGAATCGACCGGGGCAACTCGAAAGGTTGGATGGGAGCTTCGGGAGCAGTGAGTTTCAGACGCAGGTGGTGGACTCATTTGGGGACGGGGAGTGAAAAGGGTAGCAGAGTTTGAAGAACGGAGCCGGTGTCACTGCACTGTCCTTGTAGAGGTGACTACAATGGCGCCTCTCTGCCTGTGCACACTTTTACCAGAAAAGAAAAACTCTTATTTTTTTTAAGTTTCCAGGTACTGATGTTTTCTGCCCGAATGTATCTCATTCCATTGCCTTCTTCAATGGTGATCAGTCATCTCCTTGATGTCCTGACCCCACCATGGGCCACAAGCTGCAGACTTGGGAAACCGGATGTCCGGGACACAGCCTTGGAGAGCTTCAAACAGACCACAGCATTTGGACTTTACCCAGGAGTTCTTGGGCACCAGGGCTCTTTGTGGAGTGGTGATAAAAGATGATCAATAGAGTACCCAATAAAATGATTCATTTTTTTTAAAAAAAGAGGAGCTATATATAGCAAGGGCTCAAGTGGAAAATGTTTGGAAATGAATGTGGCGACATGTGTGCAAATGCGCTTGATACAGGTGATGTACTGAATGTTATAATAGCTGTAAGAGCCCCCAATAAAATTATTTAAAAAAAATTTTTTTGGGGGGGAGCATCACTGCTCTCCGGTGGTGGGAGTAGGAGGCCCAGCCCCACTGCTGGAATTGAACCTCCGTCCCAGTGGGCCGCAGTCCCGCGCACAACCACTATGCCACCGGGGCTCAGCCCTTAAAAGTTTTTTTTAAAAGATCAATATAGTCCATCTGTCCATGTTTCTGATGCACAGAACACCTTACCCGAGAGATAGATAGGTACTGGGGAGCCCCAATAGGCCCGGATGACGAAGGTTGCCAACAGGGATGACCTGGAAGGTGCTTGCCTGGGACCTTTGCAAAGCTGGTTTCCGCAGAGGTATGGGGAAATCTCCCAGACACTTGGGAGAGGGGACAAAATCAAGCCCTGCCGCCAGGTGTGTGGTTCCTCTTCCATCTGAGGATCAAACAAACCAGCAGAGGGGCACAGTGGTTCCCGGGTGAGAAGAAGACCGAAGAACGCCCCCGGATGTCTTCTGGCCCCCTGTGGCTCTGGGGGCAGCTGCCACCGTGGCTAAGGGCCAGGGGAAGGTCCACGTGAGAGAGTCAGCTTCCAAGCTGGCCACCAGCTGACTTAACACCACGAGTCGAATCTACTTCGGAATTCCTGACTCTAGAAGCTGGGTGTGGTCATAAATGTTCGCCATCCAAAAACAGACCTGGGAGGCCCTGCACCGTGCGTGGGGACTGGTGCAGGTGAAGGCTTCTGTCCACACCAGTCTCCCATGTTTCAGTAGGGCTAGGCTATACGGGAAGTCTAGTTCTTGAATGATGCAAAAGATTTCATTTTTAAAAACCGATGATCCCTCTCTGCCGCTGAGCCGATTCGGGCAGAGGCGTCCTGTGAGACAGGGGCGGACAGCTCCCCATGGGTTTCCAAGACTGCCGCTCTTTCTGGGAGTAGAAGGGGTCACACGGGGGGAGGTGGGGGAGGCCCCTCGGTGATAGGGATGACCCGGTAGTGGCAGCCAGGGCCCTGGCATGGCAGCAGAGGGGAGGTTGTGCGGGACCAGGCATTGTACATGAGTCTCTGAGTGGGGCTGACGTGACACCCCTAACAGCAGTTGGCGTGCAGGGTGGTTCACACACTGCAGAGAGTTTATGGGAAAATGAAATGAAAAGGGACTGGAATGTCCCCCCCAAAAAAAAACTTTCTGAAGCCCCCTTGTGTCTGTCCAGAGTGTTCCTACGTTAAGAGTCTGCTGAGAGCGTGGGCATGGGGGAGAAGGAGGGAAGGAGGGAGCAAGGGAGGTTGGGAGGTTGGGAGGGAGAGCCCAGGCCCAAGGGGTGGCCAGAAACATTGCCCCAGTGATCCAGCGCTGAGTGCATGGGGTTTGGGGCATGTCCCCCACTAAATTGCCACTCAGTGCAATAAGCACCAGGAACTCTGGGAGCCCAGAGGAGGAGCTGGACCAGCCCAAGAGGCACTTCCTGGACGAAGCCCCTGGAACCGGCAGACGCTCGCTCACTGGGACTGTGAGCCATGAGGGGGAACAGGAATGGGACTGCAGGGGCAGCAGGAGACCAGAACCTGCACCCGAGGGTCTGAAGGCTCCAGCCACCCCCAGAGATCCACCGAGGGAGGGAGGGTGGGGCTGGGGGGCTGGGCTGCTCTACGTGCTTCCCTACCCAGCCCCACCTCAGAGATTGGCTGGGACAACCTGGGAACAGTTATGCAAATCACCTCCCTGGGGAGGCTCTCATTACCTATCCGTGGCTGCTGGCTGCGGAACCTGCCCACAGGCTCACAGGCCGGAGGTGGGGAGGGGGGGTCCGGGGTAGGGGGTGGGGGGTGGGAAGGGGGCTGCTTGGTCCCTTCTCCTCCCAGCCCTGGCTTAATGCAGAAAGGAAAGCACTGCCCCTCCTGCAGGAGCCCGGACCCCGAGTCACATCTGGTTCACATCAGCCCTGTTTGGTTCCAATTGTCCCACTTCCTGCTACTGTCTCTGCAAGCACTGCCCCCACCCCCCGGCCCCCACCCCAGCTGTAGGAATGGCCCTGCCACCTTCAGTCAGTCCTACTGAAGTGCGAGGAGGCTCAGTCAATTCCCCATCCTCCCTGGCTTCCTGCCAAGGCCCCACAGTGCCTTCCAGACCACCCACAGCGGGGAACCCTACCCTAAACATGACGGGTCACCCACTGTCTCCCCACAAGTGCCCCAGGCTCATTCGTTCTGGCTGCCTCTGGCTGGGCTCCCTTGGGTTCCCGGGGTGTGTCCACATCCTTCGAGACCCCCCTGCTGCCCTCCTGGGGACCTGCTGAGTGTTAGGCAGGCTGTGGCTCGGCACCCTGTGAGGGGACCTTGGGGAGTGGGAGTGGGAGACTCCCAGAAAGATTATCCTAAAGTTTCTGATTGCTTCTCGGCCTTTTGGCTAAGATCAAGTGTAAAATTTCTGAGGGCTCAGCCACAGAGCTGGGGTAGGGGTTCCCACCCCTGGATATCAGGGCTAAGGGGATGCCAGACAGGATGAGGAGAGAGCAAAGGCACCCCAGAGGGCAAGGTAGTCTACCCAGGGAGACCCACAGAAGTGATTTGAATAAGGAAAGAATTGCACTCTCCTCTGGACGGTGGCGGAGCCTTGGTGGTGCAGGGGTTAAAACACACAGCGAGGAACATAGGGTTGACTGTTTGAAGCCCCCAACCCCAGCCCCCGCCACCCGCAGCCCCCCCCCCCCCCCCCCCCCCCCCCCCCCCCCAAGGAAGAAAGAAGAGACTGGCTAAGCTTGCAGCCTGGGAAACCCAACAGGCAATGCCTCCCTGTCCAGCAGGGTCACTGCAAGGGAGGGTGGGAAGATAGCTGTAGGGTTTCAGTTGGGAGGGAGGCTCTCTCTGCAGGGCAGGACTGGGCTGTCTCCCCCCTCCTCAGCCCTCCACAGCTACCATGATAACCCTCGTGCTCTGGGGGGTCTGCCCCCCAGTAAAGACTAAAACGCTGCCTGAGCCCAGCTCCATGATATATGCGCATGCCTTCGACACTCACGGCTCCCCTGGGTGGAGCTGCTCCCCATCTCAAAACCCTGCTGAGAAAACCCCAGCATGGCGAGGCTAAGGAACTACCCCAAGTCAAGGGCCAGAGAGCCATTCATGGATCTGTTACCACCACTGGCTCGGCCCCCTAGGGAGAGGGACGTCTCTGAGTCTGTCTGGACTTTGCCCTCCCAGGAAAGGATCTGGCCTGTGGGCTTCTACCGGATGACAGCAGCCTCAGCTCTGTCTCCACAGCTGCCAGCGCTGGCTCTGCCCTGCTGCCTCCGTCAGCCATCCAGAGAGGGTGCCACACCGGGGGCCAGGTGGCAAAGCCCTCTGAGCCGCAGACCCCTGGTCGGCAAAATGGGAATGTTGTCTAGAACGGAGCAGTCCAGGGGAAATAAAGTCAGCCACATGCCATTTTCCATTTCCTACCAGCAACATCTGAAAGAGTAAAAGCTACCGGGTCAATTAAATTTTAATTGCGTATTTTCTAACCCTATAGATCCAAGATACTATCATTTCAACATGGAATCCATCAATTAACTATGAATTGATTCATGAAAATGACTTTTAGACTCATTGTTCATATTTCAGTCTGGGAAGGCATCACAATAGAAGTTGGCATTGCCTCTCTGCAAACATGCTTCTTCCCGCGCATACATGGCAGTGGTACAAGTGAACCTCACCAGATGGAATGCTCCGAGTGGCAGCCACCTCATCAGGTGTCATTTTGTGTAGTTTAGTCTGTCAGTCTGGACAAAGTCAGTGAGCCCTCTGTGCGGGCATGGCCTTCTGAGAATTGTGTGAAATCTAGCCTTATTTCCCCACTTGGAGGTGAGAGACTCACTCCTCAGTCCCTTGGAGACACTCTACTGACAAGACACAAGGCTGACTCCCTGTGAGACATCCTGGAGAGAAGCCACAAGGGCTTACCCTGATGGAACCAGACCTCGGAAGCCGGAAAAGCCACATAGAGACTCCTGATAGTGCTGAGATGCTTGGGAAGCCACAGAGAGGCCCCTGTCAGCGCTGAGATGTTTCTATCACCACTGGATCCTAAGACTTTCCTACCCACTGGCCTGTGATTGCCCTGCATTTGACGTCATTTTATAGACTGGTATCAGACATATGAGCTAATATCAGACTTGTGGGCTTGGACTGGACCAGGTTGGGATGTTTTCGTAATGTACAGTTGCTCTTGTATATAAAACTCTTTCTTATACACATATGAGATTCTATGGATTTGTTTCTCTAGTCTACCCAGACTAACACACGCCGAAACCAGCTTGACTACATCTGTGGAAAGAGTCTCTGTCCGCAGAACAAGCCAGGGACCGAGTTTGGAAAGGCCATCAATCGCTCACATGCAAGTTCAAGTTCAAGCTGAAGAAAATGAAAACAAGTTCAACACGAGCCAAAACGCAGCCTCGAGTAAGTTCTGCCTGAATTTAGAGAGCATTTCAAGAATAAATTTGACATACCGAGCATGAAGGACCAGAGAGCCCGTGAATTGCGGAAGGATGCAGAAGACATCAAACATGAAGAAATTTTTTTAAACATTCTTGGCTGAGCCCTGGTGGTGCAGTGGTTGTGTGTGGGACTGCGTCCCAGTTCAAATCCAGCAGGAGCTCTCCAGGAGCAAGGCTGGGCCTGCCACTCCTACCAGGGGGCAGTGATGCCACACACAAAAAAAGACAAAAACACCCAAATGAAACATTCTCGTTAAAACTCTAGAAAAGACCATGATGGATGTCTGAGGAGGCTCTTGAACATATAGCAGCTAGAGGGGACAGAAGAAGTGATGCTGTAAAAGAGCTTTACAGATGATTTCAAAAGTTAGTTCAAGAAGGCAATGTACAGTGGAAGCTGTAATGACCGACACTGGGAAGACCACGTTCAGCACTCCTCGAGCTGAGAGAGTGAAGAAAAAATTCAAACCTCGAGCTGCGCAACTGAAGGATTCCATGGGTACAATGTCGAATGGTGCAGAAAGCTTAAAAGCAAAAAAAAAAAAAGAGAGAGAGAGAGAGAGAGAGAGAATGCACACAGTCACTGTACCAAAAACAGCCAGTCAAACTTTGGAGAAATGTGAATGAGAGTTATTTGACCCATCAGCTGGAAGAGATCCATAGCTGTGCCCATTCCAAAGAAAATGATCCCACAAGGTGTGGAGATGATTGAACAGTATCCCTGATATCACGTGCAAGTGAAATTAGGCTGACGATCATTCAACCATGGTTACAGGGAATGGTCAAAAAATTCAAGGGCCATATCGTTGCGAACCTTAAGCTAGACTTCGACTAAAAGCGGAGGGTAGCAGATGCTAACCTGCATTTTACCTTCACTGTGCAAAGGCAGTGAACTTTATGGATCATAACACACTGGGGCTAACATTGAGAAGAACGACATTCTAGAGAACTCCATCGTGTTCCTGCAGAACCCATAGGTAGACCAAGAGGCAGTTGCGGAAACAGAATAAGAGGAGACTAGGTGGTTCTAAACCAGGACAAGTGTGTGTCCAAGTTGTCCCCTTTCACTGGACTTGTTCATTCTATACACTGAGCAGCTAATCCAAGCTACCACACTGTAGGAGGAAGAATGTGGCGTCAGGATCGAGGGAAGGCTCGCGCACCGCCAGCAATAAGGAAGATGACATAGTCTTGCCTGCCGAGGGTAGAGAAAGCTTGAAGACCTTACTGGTGAAGATCGAAGACCGCAACCTTCGACGTGGATTGCATTTGAACGTAAAGGAAGCACAGATCTTCACAGTCGGGTCAATAGCGACATCATGATAAATGGAGGAGGTATGACCCTTCCCAAGGATTACCGCGGGTCCAACCAGCGGCATCCATAGAAGCAGAAGATAGATGGCATCTGGCAGATCTGCTGCACGATGCCTTTAAAGAGTGAGGCAGCGATGATGTCACTTTGAGCACGGGCGTGTGCCCAACCCGAGCAGTGACGCTTGCAATCACCTCGGGGCGATGAATAAGGGAGAGCAGAAAGGGACGAGTGCACTTGAAGGGCAGGGCTGGTGAAGCATGATGGGAAGGACTGTGCATAGACTGCCACCAGGACACACCCATCTGTCTTGGAAGAAACGCAGTCAGAGGGCTCCTCAGGAGGGAGACTGACGAGACTTCTTCTGGCGTACTTTGGACAGGTCTTCACGTCCCTGCAGACGGACATCCTGCTTGGGGACGTCGAGGGTCAGTGAAGAAGCCGGTGGATGGGCACAGTGGCTGCCGCCATGGGCTGAAACATCACACCGAGGTCAAGGATGGAGCAGGGCCAGGCGGCGTCCTGCCCTGGCGCGCATAGGCTCTTGATGAACTGGACGAACCGAGGAGATTCTCTGAACCCCAAGAACCCTGGCAGCCTGTGTGTGTCTTCCCCTCAGGATGGCCACAGGCTTGGTGCTCAGTGTCTGAGGGCTGGGAAAGCAGGTGCTTCGCTGGATGCTCATGCCCCCGCCTGGTCACCACGGGGTGTGTCTGAGGAGGATTCCCCAGCGCCTTCCTCCCCGAGCCTGGCAGACCTCCTCTTTGTCCCTCACAGGCCCTGCCAGAGGGTCCCCTGACCAAGCCGGAGTTGGGGCTGCTCTGGGACGGAGGCCCGACTGACGTCTCTGGAATCAGGAAGCGGGAGGAGAGCAGAACTGGCTGGGACTGTGCGCAGGGAGCTGGAGGCCGCTGCCTGGCACGGGGACAGAGGAGTTCGCACCTCTTTGAAGCCCAGAGATGAAAGCGGGGCCCACATGGGCCGCTTTTGATTCAGCTCCTCCCGGGCCCAGCACAGCTGTAGCCCAGGGCCCAGCCCTTCTCCCAGCGCCCCGTCCCCGGGGGAGCCTCTAGGCCAAGGGTGTTTCTCTCCTGGAGCAGGGGGGATAAGCAGGGGAGGAGTCCTCAGTCCTGGGGGATCCGGCCTCCCTCCCCCCCCTCCAGAAGAGGTGGCAGGAGTGACAAAAGGGACAAGTGACAAAGGCATCTCCTCTGCCCCTTTCCTGGGGAGCCCCTCAGTCTTGGAGAAGATGCACACTAGTGCCTGACCACGGATTCAGGGGGAATCTCGTCACCTGTCCAAAGCCAGCTACTGGCCTCCAACTCCCGGCGAGCGATGCGTAGAACTCTGCTCTGAAGGGTTTGCCAGGGCCGCTTTTACAGAAGTAGCAAGTCAGACCTTTCTGCTGGGGTGCCTCTCTCTGGCCTCGGTCTTCCCCTTGGGCTCCGCAGCCTGTAACTCAACTGCCCTTAAGTGGATGCTCACAGTGACCCTGCGGAAAAGGGTACAACTGCCCTGGAGGGCTTCCAAGCTGGAAACTCTCTACGGAATTAGAAAGTCCCTCTCCCGGGGAGCAGCGGCTGCTTTCAAACTGCAGGCCCAGTGGTTACCAGCTCGAGGAACAGGCATTGAGCCCTCCCCTGAGCCCCCTCTGTGAGGCCACATGGCGGAGGCTGGGCTGCAGACCCGTCCAGGACTTCTGGGGTGACCATGGGGTTGGCAGGACCCGGCGGTGCTGCAGCCCTTTCCTGACTCCGTGTCTGATCCTCATGTCACCATGCCCCACCAGTGTGGTATCAGCCCATCACAAGGGGGCAGGCGCGGACTGAGGGCATGGAAACCTGGCCCACAGTCACACACTTAAGAAGAGCTGTGGCCTGGCCAGGGAGAAATGCCCCTCTCCTCGGGGAGCTCCGGACAGTCCCCCAAATGCATATCCAGGACCAAGCAGCAGGGACTAAAGGCCTGGATACAGCAGGGTGACCCATGGTCTTGGAGATGGAATCTCACTAGCCTTGTGAGAACCCCGCCCCTGGAAAGCGTGTGTCTACTCTCCGTGTGTGTGTGTGTGTGTGTGTGAAGGGGTTTATGAGGTGTGCGGAGGGGGGGGAGGGGGGGCTTATGGGAAGACTTTGCAACATTTTATTAGGTATAGATTTGTTCTCTGGTGATCCCACCCTAAAGCTGACCGACCCAACAAACTCACCACTGAACAGATAGTCTTGCTCGGGGCATGTGTGTACGGGAAAGAGTCCTGGGGTGACATGCATGTAAGCACTGCTGGAAGCTGGCGGGTGCAGACCCACCCTGGCTGCCTCAACCCAAAGGCCTGATGACCTGCATAGTTGTGAGGGAAGGGTGGGGGGCCTCCCCACAAATCAGCAAGACTTGGTGGCGCCGGGCATGGAAGTGGGGGCGGAGCCCGATGTCAGGTTGGAGCGTGTGTGCTTTGGGTCTGGGGCCCAGGCAGAGGATGTTGGCTGGACTGTGGCCCACCAGAAGAGCAAGTGCATCCATCCGCTTGGGAGCCAGCCCAGCCAGCGCCTCCGGTCCTCCGACGTGAGGAGGACGAGGTTGCTTGGCCTGGCTGGCCTGGCATCCGCATCATCAGGACGTGACGGGTACCCTGCCAGACACGGCTGGATATGACGCTGCCACAATGAGTTCAAGCTGGCGCCCGCTGTGAGGACGGTACAGGGCCGGCTCACTCTGGCTCTGCCGTGTGTGTGTGTGTGTGTGTGTGTGTGTGTGTGTGTGTGTGCTGTCAGGGGGCTGAGAGTCAGAGTGGACTCAGTGGCAGCAACCACAGGGCAGAAGTATCCACCCACCACCACCACCCCACTCTCCCCCCCGCCCCCCGTGGCAGGAGGAGCTGGCCCCACTCAGATCAGCATGCCAGTGGGCTGGGCCATACGATCCAGTGTGAGGACTCCTCCGGGAGGTGTCCCAGGCGGGGGTGGAAGGGGGGTTCCTCTGCAATCAGCCAATCGAGAGGGCAGCAGGCAAGAAAGCAGGCACCCAGTGCAGAGAGGAGAGGGCGGCCCCTTGCTGAGGCTCGGGCCCCACCAGCCCCTGGTGCATGGGCCCGAGAAGCCTGCAGGCCACATTGCGGTGCCCCTCCCCAGCCTCGCTGCTGCAGCTGGCTGGTGTAAAACACACATGTTTTGACTGAAGCCGCTCTCCCCCACCTCCTGAAAAACGCCAACATTAAAGGGAGCGTAGCTTTGTAAAACTGAAACTGTAAAACGCTTCTGAAAGGCAGCCCGGGGGATTAAAGGAACCACATGAAAAGGGCCGGGGACGACCTGCACGCTGACTTCCTGTTCAGAAGTTCCCTCAACATGTGCCTCCCACCCGGGCCAGGGGCGCATGTAGAGAGGAGGAGGAAGAGGAAGGCTGGGGCCAGTGGGGGCCTGGGGGGCCTCTCCAAACCCCAAGGACCGGCTGAGGTCCGAGACCCCACAACCTGGACCGTGGCCCTTCCTGGCCTCTGACTTCAGGGGGCTTGAAGGGCAAAGTACAGCACTGCCCCTCCCACCCCAGCCTGGATCCACCCCGAAGTGATGGGGGCTGGGGAGCAAGAGAGACCGCAACACCCAACTGCCCGCTTCCCGGCTGGCCCTAGATGAGACCAGTGTCTCCTGCCTCTCTTCTCCCATGATCCTCGGTGTCCTCAGACACGTGAAGACAGCCAAAATGCAGGGGCTTCTTCTGCTCAGCCTCCGTCCCATGGTGGTAAAGAGACCCAGCCCAGGGGTCCGCCTTGGCGGTTCAGGTCCCAGCCCTGCCACCCCCTGGCTGTGCATGCAAGGGAGGACCCTGAGGTGCCGATCCTCTATGGCTATCTGGGAGAATGGGCTCCGAAAATTGGACCAGCAATAAGACCAGCACCAGTTGGCCCGGAGCCTTGGCAACCCCATGCTGTCCATGACGGGGACCTCTCAGAAGTCGCTCAACCCCCATGTATGACAGAACAGAGCTCGCTCCATGGGGCCTCCAATGGCTGGGACTTCTCAGATGACGATCTCCAGGACTTTCTTGCGAGGGACCTCTGAGGGGACCCAAACACCCAACCCTTCGGTTAGTGGTGCTAGTCATTTGTACCTCCCAGCGGCGCCGGCATGCAGTGCCGTCCCAACAAACTAGCCCCACCCCGTCGCTGATCACCATGCAGTGAAGACCAGCCATGTATGTGCAAGGATGCTGGGGGAGGGACAGTGAAGCCCCCTGGGCCAGCCAGCCCCGGTGGCTATTCCTCTGGCCCTGGTCTCCCTCCTGGAGACCCTTCTCTGGACTTAAGAACTTCATTCTTGGAACAGGGGGGCTGATGAGCTGAGTCACAGGTCCTTGACTGCTCTGATGTTCTTGTTTGAGGCCAGTGGGGTGGGGGGAGAGAAGCCTGGCTCTGCCGGGTATGGAGAGAGCTGGTGGGACCTGGAACCAGCAGGGGGGCTAAGTCATCTGGGACACTGCCACTGGAGAGGGTGTGGGGTGGGCTTCTGCATCTTGAGGGTGGCCGCCCAGGGCTGTGGACAGGGGAAACCAAGTCTATGGGCACACAAGCAAACACACCCCACGGCACACACTCACACATGTCTCCCGCCTGCCTCAGCACACACATGTCGTACAGACCCAGGCTCATACACACACGTGCGCACACATCACAGGCGGCCTGGTGGCCACCGCCACCCCCAATAAAACTCCCATCACAGCCCGCCCTCCCTCCGTTATATAAACTCCTCGTGCCCTCCAGTGTCCCCCGCAATCACTTACCTAATATTAGGATATTAAAAAATATGGCAAGATTTTAAGAGACTTATTAAAATGCAATTAGCAGCGTGTACGACTTAAGCAGGGAGATTATTTTTAAAAATGACTTGATTGTGCAGAATACCACGCACCTTCCCGAGGCCGTAAACCTGCCAATCACACGCCGTTTCAGATGAAGAGGTTTCTACGCTTTCCCTTTGTCCTTCAGGGACTTCCACTCCGGTGGTCATGAAGGCTGGGTCCGCCAACACACCACGCGCGCGCGCGCGCGCACACACACACACACACACACACACACACACACACCAGGCCCCTTAAGGAGTCCCTTGGCAGAATGTCACAAGTTCAATTGAGTCAGAAGCAAGAGCTGAAGAAGCTTCAAGACACGGAGGGTGGACACAGGACATACAGAGGTCCCATTCCACAACTACCCCAAGTCCATTATAATTTCCATCAGGGCCAGGGGCTACAGCGTCACGGTGACACCTGCCTCGCTCCGAAGGGGCTGGGGTGGAAAGGGCTGCAGAGAAGAGGACGGTCCCAAAGAGGGGTCACTGCTGACCTCCTCCAAGAGCTGAGCCTCAGAAGCCCCCTCCTAAGCCCACCCTCCCTGGGGCAGCGCCCAGTAAGGCAGAGGGAGAACAGTGGGTTGTGCTGCCCCCTGCTGCCTGCTCTCTGCACTGCACCCCCACGAAGCTAGTGAGGGTGGAGGGTCCGGAGGACCCGGCAGTCGCTCCTCTAGTTGCTGTGGGGTCCCCGAGATGGCCACACGCCCGCCGGGCTCCTTCAGAGCTGTAACTAGTGGGATGGCACACCTCTGGAAATGCAGGCCCCCACCTTGGGGCAACCCCGCCCTGTCCAAAGGAATTTCTCAAATGTGCTTGCTACTTCCTGGCAGTAGGCTCCCCTGGCACTTTTATTCCAACCATAAAAAGCCCATTTCATTGAGAAATAAAGTCCCATCTCCTGACATGGGACTCCTTTCGGAGCTCTTAACCGCCAAGCAAAATTTATGCTTCCTGGCTGCATTTGCTGAGGTCCAGCACAGAGGGGGGGGCGGGGTTGGCTGGAAAGGGAGATTCCAGCCTCTTCTTTGGACACCTTGGTGTTTATCCCTTGTGTTAGAGGGGCCCCAGAGACCCAAGATATTTGAGACAGAAATTTCCCTGCTGGACAAGCCCTTGAGCCTGTTTCCTCATCTGTAAAATGGCCAGGGTGCTGCCCTTCTTCTTCAGGGTGGTGCTGGACGCAGTGGGCACGAGGTAGACATGGGCGTGGGCCACCCTGCCAGCGAGGTCCGCACAGGCTGACTCGTGCTTCCTGATGGATCTTTAGTAAACAACTTCGCCTGGGTTTCTCCACGTCTGAATTGCACCCTGGGAACAAGGAAGCCCAGGTTGCCCTTCCTTACTGGGTTCCTGTCAGGCGTATGGATCTGAAAGGTAGCTTGGATCCTGTGGGAAGGTGCTGTGGGGTGGGGGTGGGGGAGTCTTTGATGTTGGGGGGTTGTGGAGTGAAATGATTCACTGCAGGGTAGTTAGAAAGCACAAATAAGCCCGTGCTTGCCTTACTAATTGGGTAATCTGCCCAAGGTAGAAAGCTTAGCGGGAGGGGGGCAAAGAGACTTCCAAGACAGGCACGCAGAGTCCCCTGGAAGGCTGGACACCCGCCCTGAACGGAGACCGAGCACTGGGCTTCCTAACAAGCTCCCTGATGCTGGGCTGGGCGCCACACTCAAAGAACCACAGCCTTGAGGGCTTTGCCTCAGCCCAGGAGAGGAGCTCCTGGGGCTGCTTGTAAAAGGAGAAACCCATAACCCACGGGCCTTTCCATCTTTTCTTTCCATCTCTCGTCCTTTCTTTCTCTCAGCAACCATGTCTTATCTTATTCTAGAAACAATTTATCTAAGATCACTGGTTGTTATTAGTGACCATCCAGTGGTCCTCCATCCTTTCATTCTATTTTTCCACGAACACTTTGAAGACTACCCCCACCCCACCCCCCATCACTGCAAAGGGGAAGAGACAAGCGGGGAATCCATCCGAGCACCCTGCTGGCCTGAGACCCCACCCAGCTGGGCGCTGGTCCCAAGGGAAGAGCCATTCCCAGCCAGCCAGCGGGTGCAGGCTGACGGCAGACACGCCAGCCGTACACAAATGACTGTGGGAAACGTAGACAAGCCCGAGGCCGGGCAAACACTTGTGCACATGGAGGCCCCGAGGGGCACAGGGCCACCCAGGTCAAGATCCGGGGTTGTCACATCTTGGGGGAAGACAGGAGCACTTTCTAATTAAGCCCGAGCACTTTCTAATTAAACACGACCGGCCGGGTTGGAGCCCGCGAAGAGAGAAGTGAAGTGGTTTGTTCCAGCTGCGCATGCAGGCCGCTGAGCTGGGAAAGATGCCCAGAACAGTTAATGCCCAGACCCTCTCCGCCTTGCAAATCGCTGCTCGCCAGGGGGTGAAGAGCCTTTAATGCCAGGTAAAGGCTGGTGATTTCATTAACTCCATTCCCTTTGTCTTGTCTCCAAGGGCGCAGGTTGGTTAAACATGAGAAGGACTTAGTAAAGGGTCAATTTATAGGACTTCTCTCTTCTCCCCCTCTCCCGTGCCCTTGGCCTATCATGTGCCCGAGATGGGGAGTTCTGCAGAGAAGGGGAAGGGGAAGTCGCTGGGGCAAAAGAGAGAGGGGGAGAGAGAGAGAGGGACAGAGAGAGAGAAATTAAAAACAGGAAAAAGCAGAGAGAAAGAAAGGCGGGTAGGAAGGAGGCGGCACGAGGGCAAAAGGAGATAGGAAGAAAGTGAGGGAGAGGGAAATAAAGATCTGACAGACAGAGCCAGGGAGGCAGAGGGATAGAGGGGCGGGGGCCCAGCAGGGTCCTCTCTCTGGGTACTGCAGAACAGGAGGCGCATCATGCCCCAGCCTCACCTGGCAGCCACCTCCACCCTGTCTTCTGGAGGCAGGGTTGGCACAAGCCCCTCACTGGAGGGACACTTTGAGTCATCCCCCCCCCCCTGCAGGGGGTGGGTGGACCCTGCATACTGCCCACTCTCTCACTGGGGACCCCTTCCCTCTTGCTGCCGCTCCTTCTCTCTTGAGAGTCCACCCCCAGGCTCTGCAACACACACACACACACACACACACACACACACACACACGCACGACTGGTTTGGTTCTCTCCAGTGTACTCTGCAGTTTCTGGAATCATCCGTATGTACTGGTGTTTGTCCTCATTGATCTCCATGTGCTACATACATGTGCGCGCACACACGCATGCCTGCAAATACACGGACACCACCATTCTGGTTGCTGGCAGAGGGCTGTTCTCTGTGCTTGGCATGTAAGAGCCGCCCCATACACACGTTGAACAATCAGGTACCAGGCCTGCACTATGGGAAGAGGTCTGGAGACCCCCCACCGCAAGACAAGGAGCCCACAACGGCTTTATTGGGTGCTAACCACTGAGTCTAACAGCCCCTCACACAGCAGGCCGAAGCCCCAGGCCCTGCTCCAGGCCTGGGGGAGGCTGAGCCCTTCTGGGCGGGGCCTGCTTGGTCCTGCTGGAGGGGGACTGTCACCCTGGTCCGGGCTGCCCGAAGGGGGGGGGGGGGGGGGGGGGGGGGGGGC